>KV724979.1:0-16252 GCA_000500205.2 Phytophthora lateralis
TGCACAAGTGCAAATGAATCGTTTTTGCACGTGATGGCTGATAGTAGAAGGTAGCTTATACTTAAACCAAATGAAAGTACCTTACTAGCTTTCAGGAACAGACAGAAGAGTGGTACCTTACTATGATAACGGAACGGAGTAGTACGAAATAAGTAATTAATTGAATATGGTAATTTAGAGAAATATATTCTCCTGAAATTTTTGAAATCTTCATACAGCAACATTACATGTCTCATATTCGTTAAGCAACCTTAGGTTAAGGTCGCGGGAACCACTCCCATAATGCTGGTGTTGCAACGTGCAGCGGCTGTGGCGCTGAGGCGCGCCCTGGCTGCGACGGCGCCGCAGACGCGGGGATTCGCTGTTAGGCCCAAGATCCAGTGCGTGTACAATGTAATATTCAACAAATTGTCACAGGGCTAATTAGTGCTGGGCAGGATTCCTGTGGACAAGTCGAAGGTTCATGAGACGCCGATCGTGCAGAACTGCGGCGGGGACCTGACGCGGTGGATGGGCCCCGGCAGTCGCTTCCAAATGTACTGCGCGCTGCTGCTGTCGGGGAGTCTCGTGTATCAGGCGGATGCCAGCGCCAACATGGTGGAGGTACTGGCTACCAGTGGCGCCATTTGCAGCGCGTCGGTGACCGTATTTTTTGGCGCCAAGAGGCTGTGCGACAAGGTCGTGACGGATGTTATGTCATGCCGCAGAGTGGGGGATCCAGGTCGCTGTTGGTTTACTTGGAGGTGGTGGGTGGAGCTGCAGCTGACAGGATGTGTGGATGCTGTAGAGGAGTTCGTGCGGGTATCGATCATGGGCGTCGGAGTGAAGGAGGTGCTGGAGGTCTCACCCAAAGGTGTGTGTGTGTGTGGCTGCTGCGGATGTGAGTTACGTGAAGTGAGGCTGATTGTGCCTGTTGCAGACTTGAAGTTGCTTGGTCACGATGGCCAGGACGCGTACAGCTTCGCCTTGGGCGGCCGTCGACTTCAGCTGGACACATCCACAGGCGAGTGTTTGAACCGCAAGGCGTTGGATATCTTGATGCAGGGTAGGCCGCTTGTCACCAGGAAGGTCAAGCAAAGCAAGAAAGGATCGCGCAGATAGAGCAGCAGATCGGCTTCACTTGGAATAGACCTCGCCAACCTGGTAACCTGTTGACCGAGTGTTGGAGCAGCTCAGCTGAGTGAAATCCTCCTGAGCTGAAACGTGAAATCACACAGAAGAGAGACAACGTGCCGCGCCCACACACGGCACTCACCTCATTAGCGTACCATGTACGCGTGTCATCAGGGTAGGACAGTGATGCATCACTTGCATTGGAACGAAGTACCGTCAGTGCAATTTGAAAAGTTTTGGGCGCTGTGCAGCTGTGGCCACACTCGCGTTCCTTTGAAGGTAGGTCCAGTTTTGCAGCCTCCACCACAGGCAATTGGTGGCAACAACGAAGACCGGTTTCATCGGTTCGGAGATTCGTGGCCTCGCAACTTCAGATCCGAGACTGCAAGCCTTGCACACAAGCGAAGCTTTGTTGCTCTTTGCATCGCGGACAACGCACAGGACTACTAATGGTATGCCTCCGTCGTGAACGCATAGCTAATTGATTAAAGGATTGCATTCGCAGCAATCCTACCAAGAATTTTACGTGCTGAGCAGCCAAGTTGGCCACGAAGTCCGGAGAGGCTAAGCCTTATCAGACCGACCACGACCTCTGATGAACGAGAGACGACGCTCACTGTGAACGTTTCGGTGGGGTCTTCCGCGTAGACGACAAGTGTCGTGCTGTTACATGAGCTCTATAACCGAGCCTCAGCTTGCAACCACCATGGTTGATTTTGAAAGACTTGTCTCGTGGCAGCAGCTCTTCAAGAGCCTCTTGATGCTGATGCATGGCTGGCCGGCTGGGCGTTGGTAACCTTGGCAACAAGAGCCACTGGACAGCGAGCATCCAGCGTAGCCATGTTCTGACTTGTTGAAGCGGGAGCCGGTCTCAACTAAAAAAAATCTACGATCGTATCCTCAGGACAAGTACCGTACATGTACCACGGCGTCCACTCGTTAGTCGATCGCAGCGCGCTTGCACTCGTTGCCGTGCACGTAGCGTTTTCCGTGCAGGGGGTGGACCACCGAATTTCCGGGCGCGACTTTATTCGGCAGCCATGCGGTGGTGCCGAATGGATGGAGCCGCTCCGGCTGCCTGCCCCACCAGCACATTGGATGCTGGACACGGTGGGCGCTTTGGTCAACGTCCTCGTGGTCCCAGCGGGGCAGCAGCACCAGTGAGTCCTGATTCTAGTTTTTAGGAAGCCGCAGCAGGTTCAAAATTTCCTGACGAATCATCAATGTATGCTTACATGTAATAGAATAGATCGGCCAAGAAGGAGCCGTGTGGGCTCGGACGCTATTGATAGGAGCGGTCAGGAGGCCAGCGCCATTGAAGACGCTTCTCGCCCCATGGAACGGCCGCCGCGAGCTGGACGGGGTCGCGCCTGGAAAGCATGAAAATTGCGCCGACAAGGACATGTCGTCGAAGCTGAAGGCGTTTCGTCCAAGGTGGCTTCGGCCGGGTATTTTCCACGCCCCGTTGGCCCGCTTGCACACCGGGCGTGGCAAACACGCACTCGTTGCCGCGAATCAGAATATTTAGAGAAGATTTTGGTTGAGAAAAAGAATTGGACAAAGTTTCCCGGTGCGATACGGTGGCAGCAAATTCGTTCAATGAACCGGCAGATCCTATTGACACAATCTGAAGGGCGATTAAAACGTAATCTATCGACCAAAGCCGGCGGCTTAATGAGTCCTTTTACCAAGAAACATCTCGCCGCACAGATCTGAAGTCCGTGCGGTGGTATTCGTATTATAATAGTCCTGCACTATCGAATGGTGCTGACTATTTTGGCCCAAACTTCTGCTCAGCTGGTGTCCACCCACTCGACGATTGTAACTCGGCGGTTTGGGCAGCGACCCGCCCCATCAGGAGCGTGAATATTCCTCTCCGACGCAACTTACAGCCGCAGAATCCGCGCTGGCCAATCTGTTTTAGCCGTCTCCAAATTATCATAAGTTGCCGTTGCAGCAACATATCAACGTGCGCAGCTTTATCCCTCCATACTGAAACCAAGTGAAACGAAACGCTAATTTTTCATTTCTCGTCCACAGTCGCCATCCGGCCCAAAAAATTGATGGGAGCATCTCCTTTGCCCGGCGACAACAGCTCATTTACCGAAGTGCGCAGTCAAGTACAAGCGTTTGCATCCGTAGGCACAGGCAACACCGACCACCATTTTCCAACCAGTCACCTTCGACGCGCCCAACATGCTGCTCGTAGACAAGCACCAGCACCAGCAGCTCCTGACCCCACAGGTCACGGGCAGCCGCAAGCGCAAGATCGTCCTGGGCGATGACTGCAGGGAGAAGCGCGCGCGCTGCTCGTGGACGGAGCTAGAGTACGAGATGGTCCTGGAGGAGGCCACGCTGCTGCGCGAAGAGTTGGAGCTGCTGCTCTTCGTGGCCTGCGACCTCTGCAGCGACCTCAACTGCGACGCCGCGGCCGTGCGCAGTTTCTCGGTCGCGCTGGACCAGATCGGAGAGCTCATGACGTCGCCCCAACCTCTGACCGTGCCGCAGATCCGCGAGATGTGCCAGCAAATGCTCACCATGATGCAGTACCTCTGCCGGGTGCACTACAACCACTTCGCGTTCGTCGACATGCAGGACCAGCTCAGAGAATGCCGCAACCGCTTCATGCTCTTCATCTGCAAGAACGCCGCCATGATCGGCCTCTGAAGCGGCATGGAAGCTTAACTTATGGACGTCACTAGGACGTCCCGTATCATACTTCAGGCTACCAACCACACGTAATATATCGCTCGCTTGTTGTCTAAAATGGAGGAAGCGTTACTGGCTCCTGCATGCATAGTGCCACGGGCACCGTCACACCAGACGATTAGGAGCGCGAAGCGCGCAAGTTAATTGGGTTTCTAACTCGCACTTCCAGCGCGAACTGGACGATCGCTCTCAGATGAACGTCCAGCGATGAGTTCGTGTTCTCTTCAAACCGTGACTCGAAGAATTTTTGCTGACGGCACAGTGAAAAGCAGCATTAGTGTACGAACGGGTGGGGGTTGTGCTGCACACTCAACTCGGAAACTTACACACGATTCCAGCCGGTCGAACAGCTTGTGCAGGGCGCGCAGCTCGCCTTCAACTTCGTCGGAAAAGCCAGAAAAGGCACCTCGCGCTAGTTCTGCTTGTGGATCTGAGATGGCAGCGTCCTTCGACGAACTTGTAAGCGCGATTGATTTCACCAACAAGTAGCCTTCACGGAGCTGGTTAAACTCGATTGTTAGTGCGTCCACAGACACGCCCTTGCATTGAAGAACCAAGCTGATCTCCTCGTGAAAGTTCACGAGCTCTCCGTTTTCTTCAGTCTGCACAGCAAGGTTAAGTAATACGCGTGAGTATTGTTCACAAATGCCGCACCTCGGCCATTTCATGAGCGATTTACCCGGATGAATTCCATGAACGCGTCGAACGCTGTTGTAACCTTTGGATCATCGTAAGCCTTCGTATGGACCATCCGGAGCAGCGACTCAAGAGAAAATCTCCTACTGGGTTTCGTGCCGATATCGTTGTTGACAATGTTCCCAAAGTCACGGATGAGTCGCATGACACGGCAGTATTTCTGACTCGAACAGAGCTGATTCAGCGCACGCGTCACGAGTATCACCATTTGTCTGCAAAATAAGGTTACAACTGTTGATAAGAACAACAACTTGGGCGTGCAAAAAGTGATCAAAGCGTACGTCAACTCGTACGCGCGAGAAGCGAGCTCCAGCTTTAGTAGGAGACAGTCTAGCTTCTCCTTTGCTCTTGGCACCGCGCGGAGCGTCATCAAAAACTGTTCACACTGACAGTACAAGGCAAGCGAGGTCATTCTCAGCAGATAAACCTTCACAAAGCCCGCTCTAACCCCAGGAGCTTACCATTCCTAACGATTCGAGATCCTCCGAGTACTCGTCGAGCGCGCGTGCCTCAGCTACGCTTGGCCACATCGCCACAATTGTCTTGATGTCCGTATCCGAAAGGTACACAGCGGTCAGGATGTTCAAATCGTATGCCACGACATCAAACGGTTTCTTGAGAGGCTTGAGCACCATCTCGAGGTTCAAAGCCTTTTGCCCTGTCAGAATGCGCACATTGCCTGTCTTGTCCGGTCGCTGGACGGTCGAAAGTGCTACCTCCACCGACGCGATGGAGTCACCTTCGGCATTTTCCAACGTATCGTCAACCTCCTTCACGAAGAGTTCTCGAAGGCGAGCTTGCGATGCCCGAGAGATACGCTCGTACACGCCTTCTTCGCTCACTTCCATCCAAATCGACCCTCCTGGGGGAGGTGGGGCTCGGTCGGCTTTAGGGACTTGCGTCCAATGCCACTTGCGGCGTCTAATCCTCGAGACAGGGGCAATATCTGTTGATAGTTGCTCTGCCATTGGATCAATGTGTACTGCTCCTTCCGGAACCGGTCCATCCAATCCGGCCGGGTTGATGCCATCCTTGCGCATTACAGCCTCAACACTTCCTCGAGGAACGCCAACTTTAAGCATTTTACGGAAGCGCTCGAATAGTTCTTCCGGAGACTGTCGATCTGCTGCAGTTGTCGCGGCATCTTCGTCGTCATTGTCTTCGACTTTGAACTCATTCGTCTGTAAAACACGCCGCACATTCAACTTATTAGAAAATGTAAGCAAGCTGAAAGTCGGTGGACAAGTGTCGTATACCAGTTCATCCGGCTCCGCTTCATCAGACGACCAATTTTCTCGGTATGGCCGTGGTTCGAGGGAGTCACCCTTTCTTGCCCGACAAACCAACATTAGCAGCTTGCTAAATGGCACGCCAGAACATACAGTAATGAAAGGCACTTACCCCGATCAAGCGAAGAATGCTAGCTTCTGCTTCAAGCTTCCGAGCGTGTCTGGCTTGGATTTGCGCGAGGAACGCCATTCTGCGTCAAACTCGGCAAAATGAAGAATGGGAGCTCCTGGTGGCTGCTCTGCTGGAATTCTGCGCAGTCAAGTCGAGGTTAGAAGCTTCGCTCACGTATGGATTTTATGCTTACCTTTAGCGCTGCCTTTCTCAAACTTGGAAAAGCTGCATTTTCTGGCCATCTCCATCACCCGTCTTACTACACGCATGCTCAATAGACAAACTGCAGACATCTCGCATTCTTCCAGTCTAAAAGCTTCGTCGATTCTTTGATTTAAGTGGCTCAGCTGTGCCATTTAGCGCAGTCATTGCCTTGAGGGTGCCTGTCGAGCTGGTACTCGTTCAGCAGGTGCATCTAAAGTCCACCAAAGCCACGCCAGTTAAGAGTAATATTGGCGCTGCACTTCTTCGAGCACGTCCCGACAGGGGACTACAGCACGCAGCTTGATGCACATCAGGAAGGCACCAGCAAGCTTGCGGTGCAGGGAATACACTTCCTGCGGTGGAGGTGTCAGACGGCCGTGCATGAACACCTCCGTGTGTTGGCCAAGCCGAGTCGTCAGCATGCTCTTCTGGAAATCAAAAGGCTCGTGCGATCGGAAGGGCTCACCAACCACCATACCCGCAGCAATATGAGCACGCATCATTGTCGGAGACTCGTCGCCAGTGAGGAAGTGCATCTTGATGGAGGAATCAACGAGCGTCTTCTCGTCCTCGTTTGCCGCAGCCCACACAATGTTAAAGTAGTCATCCACGAACGACTTTGGATACTCACGAGCAGCACCAAAGTCCACAAGCCCAATCGTGTCGGTGGACGCATTATACATAAAGTTGCTCCAGTTCGGGTCTGTCTGCATGAAGCGCCAGTTGAAGAGTTCGTGGATCGTGAGGTCGAGGATACGGCGGCCGATGCTGTTTCGCACATCCTGTGAGAGATGCACAGCCTTGTCAACGGCGACTCCGGAGATCAGCTGCGTCGTCAGAATACGCGACGTACTCAGCTCCCGGTACACACGCGGCACGACGTATTTTTCACCCATACCGTGCTGCGCGATAAGCTCCTTAAAACGCTCCTGGTTCTCCGCCTCCTTGACGTAGTTGCACTCGGCCGTAAGCTCTTCCTTACCCACGCGAATGATCTCGTCAATGTACAGTCCACGCGGCAGGATATTGGTGTATGTCACCAGTCTCTTGAGGTTGAGCAGGTCACTGCCAATAGACTCAGCCACGCCCGGGTATTGGATCTTGATGGCCACACGATCGCCGTTCAAAAGGGTCGCACGGTGCACCTAAGCAAACATAAGCCAATCACAACCACAAGATTTCACTAAGCTGTTCACCAAAAGAAAAAAACGCCACATCGGATACCTGCCCAATGGACGCGGCGGCGATAGGAACGTCGTCGAACTCCTGAAATTTGCTGCGCCAGTCTTCGCCGAGCTCGTTCTCGAGCTGCTGGTGCAGCTGGTCCTTCGGCATCACATGCGCACTACAGCAAGCAAGAAGTAGCAATTCCTCAATGAATCACCAACACTAGCAACCTCCACAACCATCCATCGTACTTTTCACGGACGCGATCCAGAGCGACCGCCAGTTTGGACGGGATCATGGCCTCGTCCTGGATACTCAGCATCTGTCCGAGCTTCAATGCTGCACCCCTCATAGTACACAGCGTCTCCGCCAGCTTCTCCGCATTGGCGTCCGACACCAGCGCATTGTACGTGCCGTTCTTGCCTCCACTGCGCACGATCTCCGCCGCTGTGCCCACCGCGAGTCTCGCCGCGAGGCCTCCGAAGCCCAAAATACGGGACAGCGGGGACGACGGCACGTGCTTCTCCTCCCACACTCGGTGCGGGGGCTCCTCCTCCAACACGAGCGGCTCCTCCTCGAGCACCAGTGGCTTCTTCACGGGCTGTGGGGCCTTGAGCGGCTCTGGCACGTGAATCATCTCGCTCTCCATCTTGATCTTGAGCTGCTGCGTCTCTGTCTGCTTCTTCAGCACCGGCGCCTTCTCGTGCGTCTGCACGGGCTCGGGCACTGTTGGAGACGACGCAGGAGCGACAGAACCCTCGCCGTTGAGGAAGTAGGGAATGAGACGCGCCAGCTCCGTCGCGTGCTTGGACAGCTGCGAGCCCTTGGCTGCCACATCGGGGCCTTGCGTCCGCGCCAGCTGCTCCGCCACTTTTCCGGCGCCCTGCAGCACACGCGCAAAGTCCTGGGTCCACATAGCGACGTACGAACTTGTGCGGCTCGGATGCTGCTTGGGAATGCGTGTCAAACCCGATTACGACCGATGTGGTGTACGAAGCATGTATATTGTGTATCGTTACATAATTCGGTAAAGTACGAGACCCCCTCTTCAAATTGCACACACAATCTGAAGAGCTACGATACGATGACCGGTGCGGTGCTGGCTGGTTGGTTGGGGTTGTTGTGGTGTATGGGATCTAATGCTGTTACCACGAAGTAGATCAAGTCCGCGCGTCTCACCTCCTGATCAAGCACAGCGGTTCGCGTCGCCCCGGTACGCGCTAGGGCCCAGAAAGGGCGACGAGAGGAGCTGTAGACCTGACTAACTTGTGTAAATATATTGCAGCGTCGCGTCTGTCCGACAACATCACGCGCTCTAAGGAGGAGGCCATTGCTCAGCTGCTTGGTGCGTAGACGGTTGAGTATAAGAGTGAAGGAGGTGGGGAGGCTCACTGCTTCCTAATGACAGAACTGCGCGCCCAGATCGTGTCGGGTCAGGCCACGTTTGAGAATCTGGCGGCCCAGTACAGCGATTGCAACAGGTTAGCAGATCTAGAGAATGAAGAACTGAATTGAGATCTTGCTGGTGGTAACTTGGTTGCTTGTTGCTGGCTGCAGCGGCACTCGCGGCGGGGACCTGGGTCCGTTCGGGCGCGGCATGATGCAGAAGCCCTTCGAGGACGCCACGTACGTGTGCAGTGCACGTTACTACTACATAAGGGACGTCCTAATTGGTTCTTCGGATGATGACTACCAGGTTTGCGCTGAAGGTGGGCGAGCTGAGCGACGTCGTGGACACGGATAGCGGTGTGCACATCATTCTCCGTACCGCGTAAATGCACGTTGGAAGCGCTTCAACGAAGGATTTCGGTTGGAAGGTTGCCGGCGGTGATGAAGCAGCTGCCCAAGTGGAGTAAAGGTATCCCCTGATGATGCAGAACCCACCGAAAGAAACTGCATTACATTGAAAATTGAGCTTTGTGCAACGAATGCCTTCTTGCTCGTGCTCTCCGCCGGTACCTTGGCAAGCAAGTTCACGTCATAACTTCAACTTTTTCATGACCTTACAACTGATGAATGCATCCCAAAGTACACAAGATGCTCTCAGCTCGCTTGCGTTCATAAAGCAGCGCTTCGCTGCGTTCGTGCTGGCGCGCCACGATTGATTTCAGAGGGAAGAGCTTGGAGACTGACGTAAATCCTGCTCGCGTTGATATGTCAATGCGCACTCTTCGCTCGGAGCTTGCAAACAAAGCCTCTAGCAACTCACTGAAGGTGTTCCAACCTCACAACTTCCTTAAAAAAACGGGTCAATCTTATCAGCTTGGTGCTACTTCTCCTTCGGAAGTTGTGGAATCATGTGGCGCTGCATTGTCTCCTCCCACCTAGAGAGAACCCTGCAGCGAGCATCCTGTTGTGAACATCCGTCCTAATCCGAAACTGGTACTTGGTCTTTCTACTTGCCTTTGAACACGACTGTCGACAGCCTTCGCCGACATGACGAATGCATACACATGTACATCGTTCATCATGGAATGCAGCTTCCAGTCTTTCGTTTTGAGAGACGAAGAACGATTGTACATGTACATGTATGTCTCAGTCGACACACTTGGAGGTGATTGGAACTTCCAGGAACTGATTCAATGTGCTCTTGGATAATCTTCTGGTGGGCTCCTTCTTGGATGGCTCTCCTGAATATGATGTACCCCTGCCACACAAACAGCGCTTACAGTGCACACCAGAGCGATTCCCTTCTTCTCCTCCAGTTTGTTCTCCAGCTCCAGCACCCGCTGGGCCAGTTGGAATCTTAGCTGTCTTCTTGTCTTGTTCAGGTTTGCAATTTGAGTTGCTCTCTGAACCAAATTGTCCGGACCACCAGTTCGTGATCCAACTCCGGCACTGCATCAGCTACTTGTTGCACGCAACTCGTAGCGGGTTTTGCCGTCCTCTCCGCCTACGAGGTGGAGGTGGAGGAGGTTTTTTTTTCTTTTCATGCGCTCATCACTTGCTTGTGTTTTCAAATCGTTCATAGCTGGTTTGTTCTCGAGGCCGTTACTGTGTCCAGCTTGTGTCTCCATTTTGCAGCGTGCGCTCAACGTGACAAGAAGACGCACAGAGCCCCAGCTCCACAAGTTGAAGTTGACGAGAACTTCAAATATATGACCATCACTCTGCAGGTCCTTGAGATCTTCTCACGCAACATCAACAACATCAACAACATCAATACTCTGCTTGAGCTGCCGCAGCTCGATTACTGCAGCACGGTTATGACTTAATTGTCAAAAATCTGATGTGCTGAAATTTTCACTTTTCAGTGTACAGTTGTTAACGGATGTGTTACAGGAAGCTCGTCGTCAAGTGAAAACAAACGCATGATGCACACGTGCGGATCGAAAATAAAAGCATTAACGCAGAACTTTCATCTAATGTGCCTTGCTTGCTGTGCTGCTGCTCTTCAAAGCGTTCGCATCCTGAATTCTCTCAACGCGTGCGGTGAGTACCATACGCCGTCCACGCTTACAACTGCACTCCGTTTCTTGACTCGCTAGTCGGGCCGTCCATCGGTCGCGGTCACCAAGGTATCGACGCACAGGCATCAGTGCAATCTGCGCTCTTCTTAGTCCATTCGCGATTTTGCACGATACACTTACACCTTTTTAGCAGTCTAATTTCCAGCCGTACTGCCGCGACGGAAGCTGAACGACTTCATCGACAATCGTGACGATGAACGCGGTGACGACGAGTGAGTGCTGGCCAGCGAGATGCTCTCGCGGGAGGCGCTCTTCACACGGCGTTTGTACACGCACGTGTCCTGGTCCACACGAATACCCCACTGGAGGTACTCGGCGTTGGTCGCAGCCTCCAGGAACTGGTTCAATTTAGCCACACGGTCCTGGATGATCTTCTCGGAGAAGTTACCGAAGAGCTGCTTGTTCGGCAGCTCCGGGATCTCCTTGCGCTTGTATCCGTTCTTCGTCTGCAGAGTAGCGGCCAGGTTACGGAACGTGCTGTAACGGTGCCACACATACAGAGTGCCACGCGTGTTGGTCTCAATCTGCAGCTTGTACTCGACAAACTGACGGCCTTCACGGTAGGTGATCCGACTGTCTACCACCTTGGCGGAAATCAGCGAGACTTCTTGCGAGCGCACAAGCTTCGTCTGAAGCTGCAGCACCTGCTGCTTGAGGCGCTCGTTTTCGCGAAGAAGCTCAGCGTCTGCGTACTCGGCGACGTTGGACGACAGAGTTGAACGTAGGCGGTCGTTCTGAGACACAAGCTCGCGGTTGAGCTCCAAGGCGGCTTCAGCAGCGGACTTGGCGTCGCGAGCGGCAGACTCTGCCTCAGCGACCTTGGAAGCCGCTTCGGTGAGGGCTCGTAGCGTACGCGGAGACACGGGTCCACCACGCTCGCCTACTTCCTCCTCCTCTTCCACTTCGTTGTCGCTTTCGTCACTCCAATCCTCTTCCACAGGCTCCTATCACAGAACAATCTCCTTAGTAACCATGCAAAAGAGCCATACCCATCAACGAGAGCAGTATCGAAATTTACCGGCTGGGCGTCGCTGTGCTCGCGCTCCTCCATCTCCTTGTGGTGCATACGCTCCTGCTCTGCTTCTATAGCAATCTTGCGAAGGCGCTCCTGTTCGCGTTCACGATCCTTGCGCACACGCTCAACCAGCAGTGCGAACAGATAGCGCTGCTTACGGCCACGCTCCAGAGACTGCAGCTTAATAACACCACCACGCAGCGTCCGGTAGCGCTTCGCCTGAAGACCACCGCGCGTAATCGCCTGGATCTCGACCACAGCGGCGCGCTGTCGCACGAAGCGCGTGCGATGCACGTATCCGTGCATCGTCTTCTGAATAAGAATGGCGTGGTCCTTTAGAATCACGTTACGACGGTCCTCCAGTCTCTGCAGCAGGCCCGAGCTAAAGTAAACCTTGGTCGTACCAACAGCAAACTTCGTGTTCTGCATAGTGGTGGCCATGTCGGGAATCAACTCCTTCAGAAGACCAGCAACCATTACTGACGGCTCAGCGTCGCGCAACGCAGACGGACAGATAATCTGGAAACGCTGTTGGAACTCTACGAGCGGCAAACGGTTGGGGAAGGCAGCACGACTGATTCGGATAGCGGCAATCACACCGGCACAACGAAGTTGCTCCACAATCATGAGGCGGTTGAACTCCACCGCGCTCTTGTTTGCGTTCGGCTTGATGCATCGCACGTACTGCGACGAAGTCTTGTTGATGGTCTCCATCAGCTCCGAAAGCTGCTTCCGGAAGGCACCAGCAATGGTGTTACCAACCAAAAATCCCTTCTGGCGACTTTCCTTTCCGTGCTTGCCACGGCTGTTGCGCTTGCCCTTCTGGGTGGGCGTGAAGATGCCCGAAATGACCTCATTCTGGCTGCCAGACAGCAGCTGCACCATGTCTGTGGGGAGAGTGTCCTTGTTCTTCTCCAAAAATCCTGTGCCGTTGTACGTGACATCGCCGGCGTAGTGGTGGATAGTGAATTCCAGCGGGTTAATTCTGTTCTTCTCGATGCTGGGGTGATTGCTGCAGGCGTCCAGCACCTTGCTCACGAACGTGCTGTCCGTGGCCTGGGGGCGCAGCACTTCCTCGTTCAGCATGCTGACAATCCCCATTCGACCCTCGATCAAGTCCAAAATCGGCTGGTTGTCCTCAAAGGTCACAAGCGTAAGAGGGATGCCTTCATCCACGTACTCCTGCTGCACATCCTTGAACACGTCGCTGTTAAACTTCTGCTGCAGCTTCTCGTTAGCATAGTTGATGCAGAGCTGCTCGAAGCCGTTCTGGTCAAAGCTCTCGAATCCGAAGATATCCAGCAGACCAATGTGCGTCTTCACATTGTTCGTGGAGCAAATAGCCTTGTTGATGCGGTGTACCAGCCAGTCGAACAGCTGCGTGTACATACCCTTTGCCAAAGCGTCACGCAGGTCTGAGGCTTGCTCGGCGTTTAGGGGGATCGTGTACGACTCGGAACCGGCCGTGATTGAGCGTTCCAGAAGCGTCGAGTGCAGCGCCGCGCTTTCAGTGCCCAGCAGGGTGCCCACGTTGTCCACGATGCTCTCGTTGCTCACGTGGGACTTCTCGCTGTCGTTACCGTTGGCCTCGAATTCCACCTCGCCCAGGTTCAGAATCGCCGCCACAATTTCAAAGATGCCGTTCTGCTCCTCCTTTGAAATGCCAATGATATCCAGGGCTTCCTGCGTCTCCTTGAGGCACTGCACGTCGTCGATACCCGTGAGCTCGGCGTCCGCACCCTCCGTCACGTACTTGTAGCTCGTGACGTCGCCGCTCAGCTTGAGCTTGGCCTTGCGATCCTCCGAGAGGCAGAAGATTTGATAGAAAATGTGATAGTTGCGTTCGCCCTCAGTCTGGCCCACGACGCGGCTCTTCTCGAGCAGGTACGTCTCGCACAGACAGCCGACGAGCGACCCGAGGTTGTCGAATTGCAGCTGCGCGAACTTTCCGAAGCGACTCGAGTTGTCGTTCCGCTTGGTCTTGGCGTTACCGAAAGACTCGAGCAGCGGGTTGGACTTGAGCACTTGTTCAATGACCTTGGTGCCGTGGTTGCCACCCCCAGAGATGGATGCCAGGTGGTTCATCATGATCTTGACTGTCTCCGTCTTGCCGGCGCCGGACTCGCCGCTCACGAGGATGCTCTGGTCCACATGCGTCCGCTTCATGTCCAAATAGGCCGTGGCCGAGAGGGCGAACGGGTGTGGAGCGAGAGAGTCACGCGGCTGCTCCAAGTACTGCAGGTACAGCTCGCGGCCGTACAGGTCCAGCCACTGGTACGGGTTCACGGCGATACAGATGGCGCCCGTGTACGTGTACGGCATCTTCTTGGCGAAGCGCAGCTCGAGGTTCTTGAGCACGGCCGGCTCGTGCAGGTGGTTGAGCGTGCACATGTCATTAGCGCCGTCGGCCTCGAACACGTTGCAGATGGGCATGGCCTCGTCCGAGACCTCCCCAGCGAGGCGCGCGATGTCGCGGATGTTGACGACTTTTTCGAGGCCGTCGTCCTTGTCCCACTCCCCGTCGTCGTTGGGCTGCAGCCGCACCTCGGCGCTCACGCCGTCGTCCAGGCGACGCACCACCACAGCTTTCTTCCACACGTTCTCGTCGTGCGGCACCCAGACCATGGCGCCGTTGTCCAGCATGCCGCCCGGTGCTGCTGCCTCGTCCGCCATTGTGCGAGGGAGGGAAAGGGTGCGCTTCTTGACCGCGTACTGGGCGTCGAGTCTCCGTGTGGGAAAGGAGAAGGCGTGCGTTCGTTCCTGCCTGACGCGGCGATCGTGGAGTCGCTCGCGGGGGTTCCTGCTGCTGCTGTGTGTGGCTCGGCCCGACGACGAGTCTCTCCCTCCTCTTCGCCTGGTCTTTCCTCGTGCATAACCGCCTAAGCAGCCAATCACACAGCTGCGCTCAGATGGCCTGATTTACGGAATTGCAATGTGGAATATCCTGTTGTAATAGTTATGAATGTTCCACGTGTGTTTAGAGGGGTTTCCACACTGATTAACGGCAATGTCAGAACTGATGCATGGAGCATAGGTAATAGTTGGTGGAATGTACATCTGTTTCATATTTACAGAGGAGGCTGTACTATGGTACAGTGTACCGACCAGGTCTGACTCGAAGAGTTCAGCACGCAATGAACCCATCTTGCCAACGGACGCAACGGCAAATAGCTTGGGACCGACTCGGTGACCGACAGGGTGGCACCACGAATGCCCACACGAGGTACAGCGCTACATGTACATACAGGAATGCCGGCATCGGCACTCAGTTACCCTTCCTGACCATTTGGACCAGATTTTGGTTGCTTTGTGCAAAACAACTGGAGGCTGCAATGTTTCTGACGGTCGCTAAAGGAGGAGGCACGAAATCGACGACCGTTGATTTGACGGGATCAGCAAAGTCTTGATGAGCCGCAGGAACAGCAACGGCGCGTTTTGGTGAGAGGCAATGGGGTACCAGGAGTTGACGTCAACGTTGGACGAGCGGGCAGGAAACCGTGGCTTTATGCAGAGGAATTATTAGCAGGAACTACCTGCTTCTCATTTCGCAGTCCGAGCCCTGTACATAGTGGCCATTTCAGTTAATAATATTGCATCCTTCTTATTTTCAGGCCTCTTTCAACTTGAAACTGTATTGGTGTTACAAGAAAGTATGAAAAACCTAATTGGTGATTTGGAGGTTGCCTATTAAGAGTTTTACAGTGGTCGACAGCAACCAGGACGCTATTTTTACCCGTTGCTTAAAATACACCATTCGATTCATCTTTACCTGGCGATTCGATTGGTGGTTCGATCGTCAATTTTCACCGTGTCATTCTTTTGCAAACTTGATGTGAATTCGACTCCTATAAACGGCTCTGCAACTCCTTATAAGGATACAATATGGGACTGTAATTACAATATTGCCAAACGACTAGCCAATCAAATATCAAGTTTATTGTAATATTTACGTTATTCAGTGTCGCTGCATGAGCAGGCGTTCATGGTCTCGAGATGCAGCTTTAGGCGCATAAGCTGCTTATTGGCTGCATCTATGCAGCCTTGAACACTTGAACACTTCAGCTCTGCAAATGCACGCTCTAACCGGGGCTGTATATCAGCGAATGTTGTACTTGTTGAATACTGGCGTCCAACAGAGCCTTTCACATTAGCCCACACGAGCTCAATGGGCTGCAGATCAGAGTGATATGGTGGCGTGTATACCACCTCGTGGCCCTTCGCCTTGGCCATCTCGACAACCACAGGAACTACCTTTTTTCGATGTGTTTTGATAGTCGATCCCATAGGATTTTTTTTGTCGCACGAGGGGGGACTTCAAGTCCGTATTCCACCATAGCTGCCAGTATTTTTTAGCGCCTACTGCCTTGTTTTGGTGTTCTAGATGGCAGAACTTCGTGGTACTTCGCGTTGTCCATGACTATTATACAATTTGTGAGATTTTTCGAGTCCAACACACCCAGCAAAGTTTGCATCCAAC
>KV724980.1:2677-22927 GCA_000500205.2 Phytophthora lateralis
GATCTACACGAACGCTGCAAAAGTGGGCATGACCCGCATGGCGTTCTGTAAGCTGCGCGGCATTAAACGCCCTACGCTGCAGACTTGGGAGCGCAAGCTCAAGAAGCTCGTCGAGGTGTCGTCACGCCAAGGAACACAGGGTCCCTCCCACGCGTCTAGACTCACCGTGGGAGGTAGTGGGCGAACTTCGCCGTCAGCTCCTATTGAAGACGCTTTAGTGACTTTCATTGAAGTTCATTGAAGATGCTAGACACGAGGAGCAGGCTGTTACGCGCGACATGATTGTTCACAAGGCGGCGAACTTGCTCCCGGAGTTCATAGAGGACAAGAGCTACGACGCTCAGATGTCTTTGTGCGTGCGCTTTATGCATAGAAATGGCTTAGCAGTGCAAAGAATCAGCCACTAGGGGAGAAAGACACGCAGCGACCTGGAATAAGCCCGCCTTGGGTTCGTTTCTGACGTGCTCAAGGTGGTTATGAAAGATTGCTTCGACCACCGACTCGGCCTCACACCCAAGCGGACCATCTTCAATATGGACCAAACGTCCGTGTACAACAATATGGGGTGTCGCTCTACGGTAGATTTTGTTGGTGCAACATGCATTCCTGCGGCGACTGAAGGCGCCGAAAGCTACCGGTCCACGATGGCGCTTACCGTTCCTGCAGACGGTCGCAAGTTCCCTCCTCACTTCGGTTTTCAAGGGCAGCCGGGTGGTGAGGTGGAGAATGAGTTCCGGGGCTACTGTGATTCCTCGGTGGCTACATTCTCGGTCCAGGCAAAAGCATGGTTCGACCGGCAGGCCATGCTAGACAGGATCGAGAATGTCTGGAAGGGCATTGTGACAGAGCCGTCACTGTTTATTCCAGACAGTCTAAGGGTCCACAAGATGCCGGAAGTGCTCGACGCGTTGGCGTGCACGGGGACGGCGGTTTTGTTCGTCCCTGGGGTTGTACGGGCGTCGCTCAACCGCTTGATGTGGGGGTCATGTCCCCACTCAAACAGCACATGCGCAATAGAAATGCTAATCGCCAAGCAGGGCGACCCCAGAAGCATATCCCCACTGAGCGCCGACGACGTATGTACGAGCGCGCGACGGAGGCGATGAACCTGATCTCGGAGATGACCGTGTGCAATGCGTTCCACAAGGCGGGGCCGTTCGTGCCGTACGGTCCAGCTCTTCGAGGATGAACAATCGCATTTTGTATAGAGATTACCGTAAATTTGGCAATACAAATTTCTAGTCACTTTTAACTCACCCACTTTTGTAACTAAGCTAGATAGGTGATGGGTGTGTTGGGACAGGTAAGTATTTGATTCCCGTGATTGGCAAATAATTTCAATAGAGAAGCGTTGCGAGTGCTGCATTTATCCGGGTGCTGCATGTATATGACTTTTGCGGTACATACAGACCATGGATCTCCATGGTGCCCTGCTTGTTGGTGGCTACATGCCACAACTTCAACACTGTGAGACGACGAAGTATGACTCGAGTCCGAGATGACTCTAGACTCAGAGAGGATGCTAGTGCTACCTTTTCTGCACACACAATGATGCTCGCGGGTTCGTCGCTCATGTGTCGATTCCTTACATCAGGTCTCGGCGCAGCGAGTTCGCTTCTTTTACCCCGTATTGATCGCGTACGAAGACCCTGATAATGAATATGCTGTTTTGATGGATGGGTTGATCCAGTCAGGGAGAAGAGTTTATTCTGTTCGAGAGGGATAATCTATGGCCCACTCGTCCTTTAAACCGTCCAAATGCACAAAATAAATGTATCCATGTCACAGATTCCAATCCTTCCAGCCAAGCAAACAATGGGCAAAAAGGGCGCTAAGCCCGACAAAGCGGCAGCAAAGGCGCAGCGGCAGGAGGCCAAGAAGGCCAAACAATCAGCAAAGAGCGCCAAGAAGGACCGCAAGGCGTTGGGCACGGACGAGGAGGACATCGAGCTGCTGCTGCAGGAGTTCCGCAAGAAAGATGCCGATCGCACGCAGGTGACGGTGGAGCCAACGCCGCAGCCCTCGCCCCGCGCCAACTTTACGTTGTCGGCGCTGCCCTCTGGCGAGATGCTGCTATTCGGCGGTGAGTACTTTGACGGGGACGTGAACGAGTGCTACAACGACGTGTTCAAGTGGAATCTGGACGCCAAGCAGCCGCAGGACGAGCAAACGCCGAGCGATGCAGCCTGGAAGAGCATCAGTTCTCCCAATACGCCGCCACCTAGATGTAGCCACCAATCGGCCGTGTACAGAGACCATTTATACGTTTTCGGAGGCGAGTTCGCGACCGCGGACCAATTCCATCACTACCGAGATTTGTGGCGACTGGACCTCAAGACGAATGCCTGGGAGGAGCTGGAAGTGAAGGGAGGACCGTCGCCCAGAAGTGGGCACCGGATGGTGGTCTGGAGGAACTTTTTGGTCGTGTTTGGAGGCTTCTACGAGGCCGCACGAGAGACCAAGTACGTGTACAGGTTAGATTGATGCTGAGGCAGTTCCTGACTTTTACATTTTACTTTTTTTGCCGCAGGTGGTTTAACGACTTGTATTTGTTCAATTTGGCTGAGCTCAAGTGGCAGAAGGTGGCGTATCCTCCGCACAGACAGGTGCCAGCCGAGCGCAGTGGCTGCCAGCTTGCCGTGCACCCGTCAAAGGACCTAGTGTTCGTCTACGGCGGCTACGCCAAGGTGAAGAACGTGGGTGAGAAGTCGGAAGGCAAGGTGTACTCGGATCTGTGGGCGCTGAACCTGGCGCCTGTGCTGAAGCGTCAGCCACCGACCTGGGAGAAGCTCTCGCGCAAGGGTCAGGCTCCGAGCCCGCGCGGTGGTGCCGCTGTGACCGTGCACAAGCAGCGTTTCATTCTGTTCGGTGGTGTCTTCGATGAGGAGAAGCGCCGCCACACAATGCAGTCCACGTTCTACAACGACCTGTTCGTGTATGACATGGACCGTCGTCGTTGGTTTGAGTTCAAGCTGCGTGGTAAGAAGTCGGCGGACGGGAAGCGCCGACGCAAGAAGAAATCCAAGGCGCTCGAAGACGGAGCTGCTGGTGACAGCGACGATGAGGAGGAGGAAGAGGAGGAAGAAGTAGAAGACTTTGATGCGATGCTGGAGAAGCAGTTCGGATATGTTGACGACGAGGGTAACATTGTGTATATCGAGGACGCGCACGAGGAAGAAGAGACCAAGGAAGGTGAAGACGATGACGATGTGCCGCGCTGTGCTAAACAAGTGGAGCTGGAGCTTGAAGAGGAAGAAACGAAGGATGAGGAGGAAAAAGAAGAGGAGAAGGAGGAAGGAACGCCTTTCGTCGCTGAAGAGAGCAAGACTGAAGAGGTGGTGGAGCTTGACGAGGAAGAGCCTGCAGCTCCTTCTCCGTGCCCGCGGATTAACCCAGCGGTCATGATCCGTGGCAGTACGCTCTACGTGTACGGCGGCGTTGTGGAGGATGGCGACCGCGAGATCACACTTGACGACTGCTGGTCGCTTGATTTAAAGCGCCTCGAAGAGTGGAAGGAAGTGCTGCCTGGTACGATGTCGCACCAGATTTGGAAGGGTGAAATGAGTGAGACGGAGGAGTCTTCGGATGGCGAAGATGATGACGACGATGACGACGACTTCGATGATGAGGACGAAGACGAAGACGAGGAGGATGACGTTGGTCGTGCGAAAGCTCGAGAAGAGAAGGCAAAGGCGAAGGCTGTTGAGCATGCCATGGAGATGCTGGCTAAGCAAGGCGACGCGAAAGGCGGTGATGCCGAGGTTAAGAAAGAAAAGAAGGACAAAAAGAAGGTCAAGACCAAGAAAGAAAGCCACCGCCGCATGATTCGCGCCGAGATGGAGAAGCTGCAGGAGCAACTGGGTCTCGGGGATGTGGAACGCACACCGCAGATGGGCGAGAACCTGCGCGATTTCTTTGCGCGTACTGACGCGACGTGGGCAAGGGAGGTCATGAAGCGCCCGAGTACCACAGAGCATGAGCTGAGCATTAAAGAGATCAAGCGCGAGGGATTTTTGCTGGCTGAGGCGCGCTATCAAGAGCTGCTGCCAGGTAAGCATGTGTGGTTTTGTGATGTACGTGACCGTAGTGTATTAACGTGATGTTTGTGGCAACAGTGCTGGAGCGCCTGAACGCGTTAGAGATAGAACAGCAGGAGGCCGAGGAATTGCACCAGCTCAAGAAGAAGAAGGGAAGCAAGGAGAAGGGCCGACGCTGATAGCGCATCCAGTCTAGTCGTGTCTCTGGGTTTCTAAGCAGAACCATGTTGCCTTGAGCTTGTCCATGTCGGTCTGCCACTATTTATTTGGGCACAGATTTGCTTTCCAATGCACATTGCATCATGCAAGCTACGAGAAGATGCGTCCAAACAGTCCCTTGGGCGCCTCGGGTTCTAGGAATTTCATCTCGCGCTCCTCGCCCAGGAAGCGCGCCACCGCATCCTCAAACGCCACGGCTGCCTTCTCACCCTCCGCAGTGATAACCGGTTGTCCCATGTTGGAAGACGTCAGCACGTGCGAGCTCTCAGGAATGACACCACACACCGGCAGTCCAAGCATCTCCTCAATATCCTGATGCAGCAAAAGGTCAATCAGTACCACCACCTCACACGATAAAAACTCATCATCACACGTACATCCACCGACAGACAGTCGTCATTCTTGACGCGGTTGGCGTCGTAGCGGTTTACCAGCAGCCTCTGCTGCACGGGCTCGCGGCCCTCCTTGGCTCGCAGCGACTTGCTGGCGATGAAGCCGATCATCTTGTCCGAGTCCCTGCAGCTCGAAATCTCCGGGTTGGTCACCAGAATGGCGTCGTCCGCGAAGTACATGGCGTGGCGTGCGCCCGACTCGATGCCGGCGGGCGAGTCACACAGGATGAAGTCGAACTGCGTCCGCAGTTCGTCCAGTACCTCTTCCACGCCATCCTCCGTGAGCGCCTCCTTGTCGCGCGTCTGGCTGGCGGCCAGCAGCGACAGCCGCTCGAGTCTCTTGTCCTTGATCAGCGCCTGGCTCAGGCGGCAGTTCTTCTCAATCACGTGGATGAAGTCGAAGATCACGCGGCGCTCGCAGCCCTAGCATGAGAATAACATAAGGACCGGACACTTTGCCTATTGTTATCTTGGTATTTGTATGTGGATAACGTAACGTACCAGATGCAAGTCCAAATTGCGCAGCCCAATGTCAAAGTCGATGAGGCACGTGCGGAAGCCGCGCTGTGCCAGGCCGTAGCCCATGGACGCCGTCACCGTCGTCTTGCCCACGCCGCCCTTGCCCGACGTGATGACCACCACGCGACCCGACTGCTTGGCGGCCGTGGAGGCGCAGCGCACCAGCGCTGACGACCGACGAGCTAATTGCAGCGAGGAGCTCCTCATCACTTTGTTATCTGTTTGGAGTTAATACCTCTCAAAACAGATATAATTTCGGATCGCTTTAGTCAGTGACCGGGAACGAGGTCAGTGTTACTAAAACTCCTGTCACGTAAAGCATCGAGTCGTTGACGTGTGGAGCAGAGTCATTGTCTATTTTGGATGCTTCCTGGTCTGGTGATGCGCTTCAGAATAATCAGAGGCGTCTTGATGACGCAGGTGTCAGTTGATTGATCTAGATGGTCTTGATCTTCTTCTTCACAGGGGAGCCTTCAGATTCTACGCTGGCAGCTTCTTGCTCCTGTTCAGAGACACTTGGTGAGGCCCCGAGAGGCGGGATGTCGAGGATCTTGATACCGGATAGCAAGTAACCGCTGCAAGCGCTCATGTTCATCTCGGGGTGGGTCCGACCCGGCAGCACCTGGTTCTCACGCGTCCAAGTCTCGTTCAGCTGAAGGTCGATGACCGCCTCCATCTTCTGTAGCGTGGCGAACGTCCGGGTCAATGGCTACAACACAAAGCACAAGTCCAACAGTCAATAGTCTGGTTCTCCGTAGTAACTGTTGGGGAAATGCCACAATACTCACCTCTAGGAACTCCGAGTACACTACAAAAGGCTTCGAACGGGCCAGGTACGGCAGCATCGCTAGTAGCACCTCTTCCGGGTCGTAGTTCGCCGCTATTACTAGGCTGTCCGACTTCTCCCGCATCCACTGGCGGATCGTCGACGGAGACTGGCGGTTAACCTTGGTCCCATCGCGACGAGCCTTCTTCTCAGCGTACTTCTTCTGTTGTTCAGGGGTGAAATTCTTGGCACGCTCTTCTGCGAGTCGTTCCCGTTCCTCGCGCGTCAAGCCATCTCTCGCCACCTTTCGCGGCTCCACCACATCCTCTTCATTCTGCACGAAATAACACCAATTACCTCGTCAGTAACCAAAAGTACCACGCCAATACTCGACAGACGTGCCCCATACCAGCTCGAGCAACCGCACTTGCTTGAACGGAATGTAGTGGATGGACTCCACCGTGCGTTTGTCTGCGGATACAAACAGCACAAAGAATAATGATCCCCTGCCCGTCAGCCAAACAGAACTACGGCGTCGTACCGAAGTTAAAGCGGCGCAGGATATCTGCGGCAGGCTGCTGGCCCTCGTACGGACAGATGATGCGTCCGGAGCCTCCCTGACGCTCAGCAATTGCACCGGCCACCAGACCCATGCACGTGTCCACCACGAGCACCTGTCCACCAGCGAAAATGTTTCCGTAGACTAGAATCTGTCCGAGCGAGTCCTCGCGCAGGTTGCAGATCTTGGCCGGGTTCTTCATTCGGTATGTGCGGCACAGCGACTCGGCCGTGCAGCGCAGGAACCGCACACGGGGCATGTACTTCTGCTGCTTCTTCTTGAGGTACTTTTGTTTGGAGAACTCCGTCTTGGTCTCCCACGTGGAGCTGTTCTCCACTAACTTCTGGATGATCTCCTTTCCGGACGCACCTTTTTCACGAAGCTCGCCAATGTCCGTCTGCTTCAACGTCTGCGCGGAATTCGTGTCCGCATAGTGGCGGTTGTCTCCGTCCGGCACAAAACCTTCACCCGTTTCTGCAAAAGAAAATAGTCGGTTAGTCTCAATTGGATCTCCACAATAATAAGACACTTTTGCGCACCAGGAGCCACCGGATCCGGGAAAAGTCCTCCCGTCACCTTGACCAACTTCTTGTTCTGCTCCTCAAAAATGGCACTATTTCCCATTGTAGCAAACAGTTAGCATCGACCAGAATGAATGATTATCATCCAAACACTTGGAATTACCCGTAGAAAGAGCCAATGACCGGCTTCAGACTCGCCACTTTCTTGCCGACGCGAATAGACTCGTCTTTGGTGACGGCCTGGAAGAACATGCGGTCGTCGCTGGTCTGGCAGATGACCGTGTCGCCCTCATAGATGACGTAGGGCAGGCGAGGCGCAGCGGCACCAGACGTGGAAGCCATAACGCACCTCCGATAATGCTCATGGAACCAACCGCCTCGTCAACCAATCACCTGAATGCTATGCTAATTTTTCAACCAATTAGATGGCGTAATACACAGGGTACATTTTACATGTCAATTGGGGTACATTTCAGTTCGTACCGTAATGGAGATGCTAAGGGCTGTTGTACTACTGCTATGGGCGCTGCTGACGTGTGTTGACGCTTCTACCTTCACGGGAGAACTGTTCTCGGCGGACTACTACCGCTGGTTCTACCGCTGGCATCGTGGCGGCGCGTGGAAGGCGCATCAGGAAACACACGAGTGCTTTGGTACCAATTTCATCTGCACATTTGTACCAGCTGAAAATACACAAGTTCCAAACCTGAAACTGTCGGTCAACACGACATTGGCGAAAAACTTGGCGACAGTGGAAGTCAGATTTTCGGTGGAATCCCTTGAAAGGGGAGATTTGGTGGCGGTTTATCTCGTGGACTCGGAAGAACCCAACGACGTGGAAGGAGACCCCCTTTCGGACTTTGTGGACTACGTGTACGCCAACGAGAGTCGCGTGATGGGGTCGGGAATCAACTCGATCGTGTTTGGACCGTTAGTGAACATGCGGGCGTCCTATCAGTTCAAGTATTTGCGGAGAATTGAGTCGGTGGAAGGCAGTGAAGAGGGGCGTCCGACGTTTACGGTGTTGGGTGAATCACCATTCGTTGAGATGGAGAGGGGCCATACAGAACCCTTGCAAGTTCGACTAGCGTTGACGGGGAAGAAGGGCGAGATGCGAGTCACGTGGACTAGTGGTCAGGTGTTTGGTCCTGTTGTGAAGTTTGGAACTGCGGTGTCGGGGGTATTGGAGCGTCGGGTGGAAGCAACAACCCGGACATACGACGCTCTTGACATGTGCAGTGCACACGCGACGACGCGCTCCTCGGTTTACTTTCGACACCCGGGATACCTTCATGATGCAGTGATGGTAGATTTAGTGCCAGGTGAGAAATACATCTACCGGGTGGGTAGTGTGACTGGTGTGTCAAGTCCCGACGTGGAGTTTACGTTTCCTGTAGCTCTGGGGGGTGGCGCTGAAAGAGCTCACAGACCTCAGAGCTTCTTTGTGTTTGGTGATTTGGGCACTAGTGTGCTGGAGAAACCAATTGACGAGCTGGACTTTGACGATAGTAACCCTGAGCGACACTTTACCTCGCTGGACATGGTGTCACGGCTTGCGAACTGGGGTGACGAGCGTACCGTAATGCAACGGATTCAGCAGGATTTTGACGAGACTTCACGAGATGGGGCAAACCCTGATACTCCTGAATACGCTGCCTTGATTCACATTGGCGACATTTCATACGCGAAAGGTAGAGCGTATGTGTGGGATCAATTCGGCGCTGTTGTGCAATCGGTAGCGTCACGACTGCCCTATATGGTAGGGGTTGG
This sequence comes from Phytophthora lateralis, assembly GCA_000500205.2. Taxonomy (NCBI): domain Eukaryota; phylum Oomycota; class Peronosporomycetes; order Peronosporales; family Peronosporaceae; genus Phytophthora; species Phytophthora lateralis. The sequence goes on from KV724980.1 coordinate 11,461, forward strand.
CAACCACGAATATGACTACATCGTGAATGGCGAAAGCCACGATCTCTCCGACAGTGAGGCGGCACTTTCGAACGGCTGGCATCCAGATGGCGCCAACTTCGGAGACGATTCTCACGGAGAGTGCGGTGTCCCTTTCGCTCGTCGTTTTCATATGCCTGAAGCAATGGATTCGACAGCCAACCCGCCGTTCTGGTACAGTTTCCGTGTCGGCCTAATGCACCACGTCGTGCTAAGTAGTGAGCACCGCTGCACACCCGGCGCCCCCATGAGGGAGTGGCTTGAGCGTGAACTGCACGACAACGTCGACCGTGACATTACTCCGTGGCTGATAGTTCATCTCCATCGCCCGCTGTATTGCTCCGAGAGCTACGAAGGTGATCATGCTGTAGCAAAGTTACTGCGTAGCTGCCTGGAGGACCTGCTGACCGCTAATCGCGTGGATCTAGTCTTCTCGGGCCACTATCATGCCTACGAGAGGACATGTCCCGTGTATCACGATGAATGTCGAGAACAGGACGGGAGTGCTATGGCGCCTACCCACATTATGATTGGTTCTGGGGGCGCCGAATTGGACGATGCTGCCTACTTGAAGGCCAATTGGACGCGGTCGCGCCAGCAGGAATATGGCCACGGCCGTCTTCATGTCTTTAATGCGTCGCATGCGCATTTCGAGTTTGTGCGCGCTCGTGACCGAGCCGTGAGCGACGATATTTGGATTGTGTCAACCCACGATTGGGAGTGAGAACGGAGTTGAGCTGGATGGATGAAATGTATTGCGTATAGTTTGAATTGCCTGCATCGCTTTAGTTGAGGGTATGAACGCACTTTTAGTCCAGGAGACTGAATCAAAGCGAAACTCTCAATGGAATTGTAATGAACTGATTATTGCCAAAGCTAACAGCGAATCACTCGCTAATTGGCATTAGCCATGCAAGCGTTCCCAACCTTGTCAAGCTACCTTGCGCTGCATGAGAGGCATGCCGCCGCGTTACTTTCACAGCAACCTACAACTCTTCAGAGCCACGGGGCTTTCTTTGGACGGCGAGAAACCTTTTTGGTCGAGAAGACTGACCCGAACCACTTCCGAAGCGGCTGAAACGACAATCGCCGCCCAGACTGTGGCTGCTTTGCTGTGTAAGGGTAACAACATTGATATTCAGAACACCACTCCAAACTACCAATGCAAAATCGACATACCGTACCTTTGCGGCGCTGCTTAGCGATCTCCCGTCTTCTTACACTGATGAGCTTCCAATGTTTGTATCCTTTTGGGAATTCCAAGAGAAAATGAATCTCGCCGGGTCGTTGGTCGTCCTTGTCACGAAAGTTGAACTCGCTCAGGAGCCGTTGGGGGTCCAGTATTTTGCTTTCGTCCACGAGCTCCATCATTGCGTCAGGAAGGTTGCCGTCTATCAGCAGTTGAACGTCTGGGTCCCGATTCTGCAGCCACCGACCGTCCTTCTTTCCCAGATACAGCTTGAAGGTTTCGGCCCGAAACTCCCAAAAACTTCGCTGGATCGCCATTTGCAAGTCTCCAATCGTCTTGTCCTCTTCGATATCAAAGATGACATGTAATCGTTCTTCTAGGATCACGCCGTGCAGCGTCTTCATCTTGAGATGTATGTTCGCAACTGAGGATGCAGCACGAATGGTCCTGCGCCGACGGGTATATGGTCTACGTGTCGAGTTTCAGGTTTGATCTCGATTGATGCCTCGATGACCAAAGCAACGGTAATTGATAGAAAGGTAACTCTGGATTAGGTGGTCCTATACTTCTTGTCTTGCGCTGACGAAGACTGTTCTTGTTGTAGCAATGATGTACGTAGGGAGACGCGTTGCGGAGGTTTGCGCTTGGCGACTCCCAACGCTACCCGCTACTATAATACATGATGCTCCACAATGTTCATATTTCATTGAGACTTCATCATTAACCAGTACGTAGGGCAAGCCTTTATCTTTGATCTTTTGCACCATTGCTGGAGTGCATCTTTACGTCATTGATGAAAGACTGACTCGCGGGTTCTTGGAGGATTTCAAGTCCGGCAATGACAAGTTGCGGGCGTGTGGCTTTCCGGTTCTTTTTAATGCTATGCTTCTGATCAACAGATCGTATGACTCAATTGCCAAGCACCTGGAATGGCGAAGAATCTGGATTGTGTCATGTACGTCTTCGATATGCTCCGGCACATGGTGGAAGAGGACGCAAATCATACCAGGAAAGCCGTGGTTTGGGAGGTTGAACTCGTCGCTGGAGAGCAGCGTTTTCGGACCATCATCAAATTGTAGCCATCTTCTTGAGATGGCTACATTTCCGTTTATATAAAAATCAGAGTTAGTAAAGTATCAACCTGCTGGAGTTGCTCGCTTGCACGCGACGTCCTGCGCTCCCTGCTTCATTCCATCACCTGCCGACTTGAATCCGTCTTCATGAAGCGCTTCTCCATCGTCGGGGGCGTGTTGCTCCTATCACCGCCGCTCACTGCGTTTCGGGCACTCCCCGACAGTGTGGCGTCCCTCGTTGACACATCCGTCGATCCTTGCGACGATTTCTACCAGTTTTCATGCGGTGGGTGGCTCACAACGCACGAAATCCCGCCGGTCAAGGCCGCCGTGGAATACTCGTTCGATATGGCGCAGGATACAATGGACGCGATCGTCCTGCAGGCGGTTGCCAACGACTCCACGTCGTTGCTGGGGGCGCTCTACGCGTCCTGCATGGACATGGACGCACGCAATGCAATCGCAACGGGGCCTTTGCAAGACGGAGTGAACAGTATCATTGACGCTCAGACCAAGCAGGAGATTTTCCAGGTGGCGGGGCGTCTCGCACGCACAGGAGCAGATTTCATCACGAATCTCGCACCGGACTCGAGTTTGCAGAACTCGAGTCAGAGCTTGCTGTGGGTGACCCACGCAGACCTGACGCTCGACGACGAGTACTACCAAAACCCGCAGGTGCTCGAGTTCTACGAGGACAAGCTGGTGTTGTATGCCTCCACCATTCTAAACCTGGCGGGCTTCGAGCTGGAAGACAGTGAGTACGACAACTACGGAGCGGTGGTGCTGGGTGTGGAGAAGCAGCTAATCGAGTTGCAGAACTACGCAGAGCTGGACCCTGCGAGTACCGACGTGTACTACCTGTTCAAGTACAAGGAAGCGGCCGCGAACTACCCACTTGTGGTCGGAGCGTACGCGGAGGGAATGCAGCTACTTGACGACGCTCCTGCACTGACGGAAGAGACGGAAATCGCGCTTTTGAGCATCGCGTACTTCGAAAAGGCCGAGGAGCTCGTATCGCTCGTCACCTTGGACGCGCTCAAGACATACGTTGCATTCGCCTACATCAATGGCTTTGCCAAATATCTCAGCGAACCGTTTGTAGACGCGCGCTTCGAGTTCTTCCGTGCGGTGATACTTGGCGCTGATGAACCGCTGCCTCTGAAGAAGATTTGCTTGGCACAACTGGCAGATCTGCTGCCAGTACATACCGGAGCTACGTATGTAGCGAACCGCGACGGCATGAAAGAGACGGGAGACGCTTTTATCGCTATGCTTGATGAGATCTTGGATGCGATGAGCACCAACATCGAGAATCTGGACTGGCTGGACGAGCAGACGCGAGCGAGTGCCATGGCGAAGCTGGAAACGCTTGAGGTTATGTATGTGGAACCTGGCACGGATCAACTGGAGAAGGAAGCTCAAGGGTTGGCCAAGTTCGACCCCACTGCCTTTTTCGCTAACATTGACCTTATCTACACTGCGCAGTTTGTGGCCCTGACTTGGGCTATTGGGGCAGATACGGATCGCGGTAAATGGGGAATGAGTGCAGCCTCCGTCAACGCGTACTATACGCCCTACACGAATCAGATTGTGTTTCCTGCCGGCTTGATGCAGCCACCTTTCTTTGATGATGCTAACCCAGCAGCTCGGAGTTTCGGTGCGTTTGGAGTCGTCGCAGGTCATGAGATCAGTCACGGGTTTGACAACTCGGGCTCCAACTTCGACGCGAAGGGCAACTGGAACTCGTGGTGGACCGACACTACGGCGGATGAATTCGAAACACGGGCGCAGTGCCTCGTTGATCAGTACAGTTCGTTTTACATTGAAGCGGAGGACGGGGTGCAACTTGTGCCTGTGGACGGCAAGAAAACGCTGGGCGAAAACATCGCTGACAATGGTGGCCTGCATGTGGCCTACAACGCCTATAGATCTCACGTGTCGTCCTGCAGTGGGAGCGACAACGCCAGTAACGATGACCAGCTCTTCTTCGTTTCCTACGCGCAGGCATGGTGCGGCAAAGAGCGTGACGACACAACTGTGAACGCCTTCCTCACGAACGTACACGCTGAAGGCGAAGCTCGCGTGCACGGTGCCGTCATGAACAGTGTTGCGTTTGCTGCAGCCTTCAACTGTCCGGCGGGTGCCCCTATGAACCCGGTCGACAAGTGCGTTCTGTGGTAAATTGTCAAGAAATAGCAAGAGGCGACCACGTGCTACTCCAACAAACAACTTTAGCTACACAAGTTCGCCTTCAAAATTAGTTTTTGATGGTTGAACAGCCCACAAAGCAAATTATCGGCCATGCCAATACCGAGCGAGGAGGATGACGACCGTGAGCGGCGCCAGCGCTACGAGGACACGGAACGCGAACTGCTGGCAGTGCTGGAAGCTGAGACTATGGACGAGTCGACGCGCAAGCGGCATCTTGTGGGGCTCTTTGACCGATTTCGATCCGAGTACACGCAGCTCAGTGTGAAGCTGCGCGAGAGTTTGCGACTGCAGCGCCGACTCATGGACAAGTGTCTGCAGATGAAAAACGAGCTCGTGGTGTGCGCCCTCAAGATCAAAACGACCGAGCAAGTGCAGGCCGACGAGATCAAGAGTCTCGTCTTCTATCGAGACGAATGTGAGTACGCTTGGAAGCAGAGTGCGCTGAGCCAGGGGCGGGAACGTGACGCCATGTGCATTATCGACGACCTCAAGACGAAAGTGGAAGACTTGCAGTTGCAGGTTAAAGCTCTCGTGGCAAACGGAGCGTCAACATCAAGCGCTCGTCGTCGCCCCCACACTGAAGTCTCTATCTCACCGTTAATGTCACCGAAGGCCCAGGCGCTAAGCCTATCGTCTCCGACACTGAGTCCTACAATGGCTACCGTCTCGCCCTCAAAAAGAGCAAAGCCTTATTTTAGTGGACCATCAAGTAGTTTCGCCATGCCGTCTTTGCTTCCCTTTGAAGAGTGGAAATTGGCAACGAAAGTCTGGTGTCCTGCCACCCCCATGGCTCTCGGTGGTCCGTCGCGCACAACTCCTACACCTTCGATAGACGCCATTCGATTGTCGGAACGCCGCCAAGAGATCTCGCGTTGTGTCAGTGTGCCGAGTTTGCAGCCAACGCCAATGGAACGCGTAAGCTCGCCACAGCAGCAGCAACGAGTCAAACCAGCGACCCCGGCATCATCACTGCGAGCAACAACAGCTCCAAGTCTTGTGGCTCCAGCACAATCATTGGCGCAAACGTCCTCCCTTCTTCGAGGCGGCACGCCTGCCATCAAACGCCGAGCACCACGCCAGTTACCACACGTGCACTAGTGAGAAGAAGAAGAAGAAGAGGAACCACTACAAAATTTAATTAATGTTTACTTACAAGTAACAGGAAAACCTCTAAACTCTTTGGTTCGGGGGTTGTTACAGCTCAGAATTCTAATGAACATGAAGCAAGGCTGACCCACCACATTTTGCTCAAATATTGACCCATTCAAAGGTACTTTAGAGATAGCTATTCAACGACGAAGTCGAAACTGAGGCAAGTTGCCTCAGCCTCAGGCAACTGTCCGTCATGGGCACCAATGCGCGAGATTGTCACACAAGTCGCAGATCACATGGATCGATGGCCGTCTACTGTCTGATCGCCACGCAAAACGGACCTGATTTTCGCTCTCTCCAATCATGCCGTAGCCACCTCGACCACGTCCGCAGTCAACGCCACCGCTTCCGCTTGAAAATGACCACGACACCAGCACTACAGCTCTAGTATACTACAGTAAGTTAGCGCCGCCAGTGACATCCATTGCCAACGCCATGTGCGCAGCCATCACCTCTAGGACAGCAGAGGTACCAGTATTCAGCATTGTGCCAGCTGCGACTGACGTGCTTCGGTTACCATCTATTTTTGTAATTTTCCATCCTCCTCCTGCACCACAACCTGATTTCCAGTACGTGGCCATACTGTAATTCCAGCAATTCCTCGGAAGAGGAGCGGTCGTCGATCGCCATTCGCTTATTTGCCTGGACGCGCGCACTACCTCAGCCATGTACGTGGGGAACTCGCCCATCGGCGAGAATGCGGGCGAGCGCACGCACTCGAACGTGTGGAAGGACACGTCAGAGGAGGAAATGTATGGAAGCTACCTGGGCCCAGGCGCCAACGGGGACACGGGCAGCGACGTGCCCATGATGCGCCCCACGATGACGGCACGGCCGTCTACGGCGCTGCACCAGGAGATCGCCGTGGGCCAATTGGACGAGACGGGCGCGGGCGACGCGGCCGGCAAGGCCAAGACGTACTCGGGGCGCAAGGTCGTTTGGCCCGGCGCGCTCTTCCTGCTGCTCGTGACGGCCGCGGCGATCTCGCTCATCGCGTACTTTGGCGTGCAGCAGTTCAACAGCGCGCAGACGCAGCAGGCGCTCACGCAGGACGCTACGGAGGTGGACAGCGCCAGGAAGAGCACGAGCGTCAAGAGCTGCCTGCTGCCTGACTATTTGACCTCGGACGGCAAGATCTACGCCACAGACAGCAACACTGGAGAGAAAAAGCAGATCGTGTTTACGGGCATCAATTGGAGCGGCATGGAGAACACCGAGGGCGTCCCGCATGGCCTGGCCACCAAGCAGAGCTACCTGGACGACATTGCTTCCAATCTGTCGGACAGCGGCTTCAACGCCGTGCGGCTGCCGCTCAACGCGCAAATGGTGATCGACAACTCGGCGCCGGATACGACGCTGTTCGTTAACAGTCTGGATACGGACCTCAACGTGGACACGTACATTGACATGATCAAGAAGGTGGTGCAGGGCCTGGGCAAGCAGCAGATCGGCGTGCTGCTCGATATCCACAAGATCGATCCCAACTTCACGGACGACACGTCGGAGCACTTGTGGTTCACGGACGACTACCCCATCGCCACCATCTACAAGATGTTCGAGACGCTGGCCACCGAGCTCTGCACGGACCTCGAGTACAATATCATCGGCATCGACCTCAAGAATGAGCCCGTGGGCGGCTGCTGGCCCGAGGACGACACGGACGCCTACTGCGACGCGGACGTCAACTGGCCCCGAGCGGTCGAGACCATCGGCAACAAGATCCTGGCCATCTGCCCTAACTGGCTCATTGTGGCCGAAGGCAACTACGCCACGAGCACCACCACGGAGATCAACGGCGAGAACGTGACGTACAACGACTGGTACGGCGCCAGTCTGCAGAACGCCAGCGTCAACCCCATCGCGCTCGACACGGACGGCAAGATCGTGTTCGCGCCGCACTTCTACTCGCCCAGCGTGTACCCGTCGTCCTACTTTTTCAAGAAGCAGTCCTCAAGCGGCGACACTGTATCCGTGACCGAGTACCCCAACACTACGGACGGGAACGTGCTGCTCAAGGCTGCCGTCACGTCCGTACTGGACAACGCGTTCGGTAACGCTGTGACGGAGGCGGGCGTGCCTACCTTCTACGGCGAGTTCGGTGGCATCTACGGCTCGGCGGAGCTGCTCGCGGGCCTCACGAGCACGCGTGTGATTGAGATTCTCATCGAGTACGCCAACGAAATGAACATGACTGGCGGCTTTGCGTGGGCTATCAACCCGGATGGATCGTACGACTTCAACGACGAGTACAAGCCCAATGACCCGTGGCAGTACGGTCTGTACACGGACTCGTCCTGGGATGCCTACAACACGGACTTTGCCACTGGCCTCCAGAACCTCAAGGGCACGGGCTCGTTCCCGTGCTTCTCGAAGATCACGACGGTGACGTCTTCTACGTCCGGCAGCAGTAGCGCCACGATCTCGGTGGACTCGACGACTAGCAGCGCCTCAAGTGCTACCACGACCACGACCAGCTCGACCGCTTCGTCGGCCGCCGCCACATCTACTGCGTCCTCTGCAGCCGCAGCGACGACGACGACGTCGACAGCGTCTTCGAGCGCGACGGCCGCTGCATAGAGTGACAAGTGGATGGACGCGTGTGGCCTGGAGCTCGGCGGCGTAGTCGCCTCCCTGTGTAATATGCATCCGGCCATGCAGTTTTTGCCTCAAGTTGCCTCATCGTCAGTGGGGCTCGTGCATGCGCTGTCTTCATTTTCGCCTTTTAATTCTACCTAAGAAACGTTAAATGCTCGGGAATGAGGTGGAATGAGTTAAGAGAAATACTACAGTAGTAGTAGTTTGCTAGTACCGCTAGAGAGTAGACTTGCTGCCTTTACTGTTGGGATAACCAAATCATAAAAAAATACTAATACTACTACTACTACTTCGCACTCATTTCTTTACCGTCGCAGTATACCCAACCGCTTCAATGGCAGCAATCAGGTCGCTGACCGCCGCAGACCCCGAGACGTACACAGCTTTCTCGTCGAACTCCACGACTGCATCCTCCACTCCGGGTGTGTTCTTTAGTGCAGTCTCCACCGCTGTGCCACAGTTCATCTTGCAAGACATACCCCCGACTTCAATACGGACGGTGGATGGATTGATAAATCGCCGAACACCCCGTTCCTCTGTAATGTCCAGGTCAACGTGCTTGAAAAGCATGAAGCCGGCCCCGAAGCCGGCAATGAGCGCCACGAACAGACCGGTTTCGTACGTCATAACCACAAGCATGGCAAAATACGCGACGGTCATTTGGACCATATACAGCAGCGAAAGGACCAGCTTGCACTGCATCTTGTGGAGCTTGTCCTTCAGCCGAAGCTTACGCGCCTTCAATAGTTTCTGTCGCACTATTTCTCGAGCCTTTACCAGCGATTCGTTCAGGATTGCGATGAAGAAACACCCGATAAAGCCGAAAGCGTACTTGACAGCGCTGTTGAGAACCCACGGTTGGAAGATTAGCATCACGCAAGAGCCATTGATGGAAGTCTGGAACCCGTTCAACATGACGGATCCGTGCCCCGAGCAGAACGTGGAGCTGGAAGACGTTGTGTCTGACGACCCAGTACTCGTGCCACTGCCACTTGATGAGGAATAATCCGAGACAAAATTCAGAGCGGCGGAGCTCAGCGTCGTGATCTTTGTAGCGTCGGAGCACGTAGCTTTCGAGCAAATGACGTCGTCGACCAAATATCGCGGCATGCTATTGACGTTGTCGAGGTATTTTTTCCTGTTGATATGGGACGCAAAGTAGATTTTCTGACCATTGCTCAGGCAAACATAAACGTAATTGTCCTTTGTGACCGCGTCGCTCGAGACCGGATCCTTGATTCCGTCCTCGCATTCTGTACAGCCATTCTCACAGGCAGCATAGTCGGCGCTCGACGGGTTTATGATAAGCTCAGCCATGTTTGCCGCCAGGTACTCCACGTTCCGCACTTTAAAGGTGTACTCGGAAGTGGACTGCGGTCCCATTCCACACGCATAAATCTGTTGCTCGTGGGTCATGATCACGTAGTTTTCATTGTCGTAACCAGAGTCCATCGTGGACATGCCGCACACGGGACATTCATAGTTAGTTGTCGAGGCTAAATCACGATGAACTTGCACTTCGTTGGGATGGTGGTGGCTCGTATGCGCAACAACAAAAGTTGCCAGCATTCCAGCGAACATCGTAGCAGATATCCATCGACGTGGACTCATGTCGTTGGAGGCAGTTTGAAGAGTGAAAGGTGCTCGATCGTTTTCCAATGCAGTCGTTTCTGAACCGCCAATAAGCCTGGAAACAGTTAAATGTGTTCGTGAAATATAACGCCAGTACTGCCACGCGCCAAGTTGCTACATGCGATGGTCGAACTTCTAAGCTGAAACCCCTTACCATTTTCTGCTCTCCAGGATGGTGAGAGCTCGCGAATTGCTGTCAGTGGGCTCTGCTGTTGCTTCTGGTATTGAGCGTGGAATCGGAGCAGAATCTACGCAAAACCACATGCCCGATATGCAACATGGACGCGAAGGCCAATATCAACGCTCCTGTCCTGGGAGATTAGCACGTCTACGCCTGCGAAATGGCAGGACACTTCGACTCGCTGCAGAACGAACCGGTTTGTGGTCTGCACCGGCACAATGGGGAGATTTAACTTGTAATCTCACGTATACACATCGACTCGTTGCCAGGGTGCCAATCTGGACACCTTTTACGAGTTCATCCACGTAATTGCCTGTTCTTGTTAACTTTGGTGTGTGTTGAAGCGAGGGTAGCACTAGACCCGCTTTTGCTACACCACACGCAGAATGGACAACGTTACCCCGGCAGACTGGTGTCCCAGCCAGCCCCGGCCCAATGCAGTCGCAGCAACGTTAGAGGAGGCTAAACATCAGCTCAAGGAATACGCAGTGCAGAGCGGGTTTGTGGTAATAGTAGACCACTCGACACCTTACACGGTTACACTTATTTGCTATCAGGGTGGAGCCAAGCGAAGTCACAAAGCGGAAGGGTGAACGCCACAAGAGGGTAGAAGGGCTCTACGGACGAAGAAGACAGACTGTCAGTACAGTATAAAGCTGGTGAATGTCGGTGATGATGTGTGGTCTGTCACAACGTGGTACGCATCGCATTTGGGGCATCATTTCGTGTCGGAGAAGGAGGTTTCGGCCTGCACGGCGCTTTTTGATGCAGAAGCACAACGTTGCTTCGCATATTGTTGTAATAACGGGTGAGGTGTATTGTGTTACGAGACCTGGGTCTTGAACTCTAATCACCATTCCAGAGCGACTTGGTGCCTGTTCTAGTACTGGGTGGTCGCGCGCTTCTCTTCCCCCGCCGCCACCCCCTTCCTAACTTCCTTCTAGCTTCTCCGCTTCTCCGTTCTCCACCTTCCGACCTCTTCTCCTTCTGTCTGTCCATTGTTTGACATCGTTGTCTGCTCTCTCCGTCACCCTTGCCAGTAGCGGCACCATCTCACCGTGTGGTTCTCGAGCGTTCATCGTGCTGACTCCTCGATCCATGGCCTGGTTGGCCAACCAATCCGCCATCTTGTTGTGTGCGAGATAGTGGTGCTGCTAGCTACCCACCGCGCACTCATTCGCGAGACGCCTTGTTCGCTTGTACCAGTGTATCAGGTTCTTCGATTTCGGCTCCTTTCGCTTCTCCATCAGCCTTAAAATTAGGGCACTGTCTCCTATCACATGCAGCCCTTTCCACAACTTTGAGGGTTAAAACATCGTAGTTCATTAATGAACATATGTGCATGACCATCCGCTCATCCAAAAAGGGACGAGGGGAGCGGAGCCCCCATTGAAGGTCATGCAGCATATGTCCACT
>KV724984.1:191-14900 GCA_000500205.2 Phytophthora lateralis
GGGCCGCTTCGACTCCGGTACTTCGAGCGACGACGATGAGAACGGCAACCGCGGCAACCGCCTGCACGCGGCGGCCTCGCCTCTTCGCTGCTCGGAGGACGGAGACGGCGAAGCGGTCAGCGGCATCGCGGCCATGAGCCTCAGCTTCATCATCAACGGAGATATGACGCAGGCCGCGCTGGACGACGACGACAGCAGCAGCAGCACCGGCGGCAGCTCGCGCGGCGGCTTCGACCTGTCGTCCATGCTCAACACAGTGTGCGCCAAGCCCGACTGCTACCGCACCATCCGCGGCCCGAACGGCACCTTCTGCAAGTACCACAAGCAGAGCCGCTTCTGTCGCGCTGAGGGCTGCTCCAAGAGCGCCAAGACCGGAGGCTACTGCATCTCGCACGGAGGCGGCAAGCGCTGCGCGCACCCGGACTGCAACAAGAGCGCCAAGCAAGGCGGGCTCTGCATCTCGCACGGCGGCGGCAAGCGATGCAGCGAAGCAGGCTGCACCAAGTCGGCGCTCGTGGGCGGGTTCTGCTCCGCGCACGGCGGCGGGCGCAAGTGCAAAACGCCCGATTGCACCAAGACGGCACTGCTGGGTGGGCTCTGCATTGCGCACGGAGGCGGCAAGCGCTGCCAGGTCGAAGGCTGCTCCAAGAGCGCAGTGGGGGGCACGCTGTGCGTCTCGCACGGAGGTGGCAAGCGCTGCCAAGCTGAGGGCTGCAATAAGGGCGCGGTGCGCAACGGCGTGTGCATTCGCCATGGCGCCAAGCGGGACCACCCGTCGGTGTCGCCCTAATGCTACAGGGGGAGGCCGGTCGGTCCATCCTCTAGCAGGATGACGGAATCGTAACGTGGTTGCCATCGGAAGTGGCCGCAATACATTTTGTTCACTCCACACACACTTCATTTGACTTTCTACCAACGACTGCATTGTAAAGGGCCGGGTCTATCACGTTCTAGGCGAAAATGAAGCCGAAAAACTTGTTTTAGAGACAACACCGACTCCACTTCGACAACTTGAAGTAAAAATCTATTAGAAAATAAATCAACAAAATGAGGAGCGCGAATTGCTGCTCTAGGCGCGAATCTCGGACAACTTCAATCTACATTCTACCCGCGTATCACTTTTCGGACATCAAATTGGTTTGCGGTCCGATGTAAACCCATACACCGCTCAGCCAAACCGTTTGATGCGCACCTGGATCTGCTGCCGACAGAGGGGGCAATGAGAAAGGAAGTCGCCGCACTTCTGGCACGTCTCGTGTCCGCACTGAAACACCGTGTCTTTCTTTCGTTCCTCGCATATGGGGCACAGCAACGAGTCTTGCAGTCGAGCGAGCTCTTCCTCAGCTCGCGAAGAGCGATGCTGCAGCGTTGGGCGTGCCGATCCGTTACGCGCATCGTCTGCCGAACCGAAGAGAGGCGCTGACGGTGATGTCGCTTGGCCGTATTGCGTTGTTGTCGTTGCAGTAGCTGCGCTGTGGGCCTGAGTTTGTGGCTGGAAGACACCGTAGTTGCTCTGGTGGACGTGCTCAATAGGTTGAGGTGACGGGAAGACGTCAACACGCGGCAGATCTGTGCGTACCCTGAACGGCCCGCGATCCAAGTAATTCATCGCCTTGATCGTACGGTATTGATCCGGTATCTCCATCAGCGCCTGCAACGCGAACTGCGCCTCTTTCATCTGCGGGTCACTGAACTGGGACGTGATTTTGTGGTACTCTACGAATTGGAAGTTGTCGAACTTCCTGTGCACGAGATAATTGTCGAAGTAGATCATGGATTCCCACGGGCCGTCGCCCACGCCCACCATGACAATACTCAAAGGAAAGCTGCTAGCGTACGTGATGGCGTCGATCGTCTCCTTCTCGTTCTTGCTGACTGCATGGGGCGGGATATCCACCGACCGAGTGACTTGTCCATCTGCAATAATGACGAGGATATGAAAGTCGCCCGTGCGATTGACAATGTTCACCGCCTCGTTGATAATGGGCGCGAAGGACGTGGGCCCCGCCATGACCACATTGCGCACCACCTCACGGTAGCGCGAGCGGATGTGCTCCAGCGGGAGCCCAGCCTGACCCTCCTGGTCTGCAAAAGTGAACACCGCGCGGTCGCACGTCAACTCGTCCCCGAAGCCGAACACTGGAATGACGTTGTCCTCGTCTGCACAACACGCAAAAGGCGTTAGGCCACCTCAGGCCACACAATGTCGGCAGCTCTCAACGCACCAAAATCCCGCAGCGTCTTGCCGATCGTCTCGATCACGTCCTCGTATGGATTACGAGCGTCCGGGTCGTCGATCTTGTGCAGGCTGCGGCCCCCGAACGTGCGTTTGCCGCTCCACTCGTTGGATTTCGTGCCTGCACCACAATAGTGTAAGTAAAGGAATAGTTTAACGTGAAATTTTGTGTCGACGCACAGTCGATGCCCACGATCAGGTTGCAGCTCTCGAGACCGCTACGACGCAGCGCTTGCGTCACTTGGGGCAGCGCCGTGAACTGGTCCGGGATCATCTGCGTGAGAGCGTCCGAGTGGCCGGCGATGGGGCGCGGACCCGTCTGAGTCTCGGAGCGCCGTGCGGTCGACTGCCGCCGTCGCTGCTGCTTGCTGGGTTCGTTGCCCATGGCGTCACACTGAGAAGTTCGGGGCTTTGACGGAAATTTGTAGAATGACGTCCAGTAAGGAACCTTACAAGTGGAAGAAGAAAAAATGGAGCCATTAAAAAAATGGATTTCTCTTAGTTTCAGTAGGGAAATGTGGTGTGCACCACACTATAGGTATCTCGCTGGTCGAGCTTCAACTTGACCGGGAAGAAGCGTCGATGCGTTATCAAGTAAATTGTCGTTGGGATTGCACCTTGTAATGTTAGGACGGTCTAACTTTCAGACAATCAATGATATGCTACATCGTAGTAGCTGTGGATCGACCCCTCTCTTAGCTGGTGGAGCTAACCCTGCGACTATAATCGAACTGTTTTTTTGGCAGCAATATGTCCAAGACAGCCTGCTACCTTTCCAAGACGACAACAATGACGAGCAAAGGTGCGTTCAACAAACATGATTGTTGACCAGCAGAGTTTTGGAGCCGTTCTCCAACTATTTCCTCGTCGAACACAGACGGCTAAGATAAATAATGTTCTGCAAAGGTATTTGTATTCCACGCCTTCAGTCCGAACTGATCGAGACCCCGTTCTAGTAGTTGGCCAAGCTCTAAATATGTGTATATGCAGTGGCCTCTCTCGTCATCTACAGCACACTGGCTGGGTCTCTCGCCTGGGTCAACTGCTGCTGCGCCGCCGCGTCGGATTTTTGGTGCTGGCGATACACCAGCTCCTCCGCTTCCTGCTGGTCACGCAGCAGCTTCTTCTTGTGGTGGCGCTCCTTGCGCTCTTTGCGCTCGTCGAACACCTCGATGCCCACGAGCCCGAGCTCGCAGAGGCCAATCACCACGGCGCTACGCAGCTTGGGGCCCGAGTAGAGCGTCATCTTGAGCACAGACTTCAGCACGACGGCGTAGAACACGGCGACCACGAGCGACGCCAGCATGAGGTTGTACTTGTAGTTGCGCGCCTTGCGCAGACGCTTGATCTTCCAGCAAAAGAGGAACTTGGCGAAGTATACGAGGAACCACGCGAAGGCGAAGGGCGTCGGGTAGAAGACGTAGATCCACTGCAGCAGCCGCTCGTTCTCATCCAGTTGGCCCTGTGTGTACTTGCTGACCACGAAGCTCGCGGCGTAGGATGTGCCGGCGCCCACGTCGAAGAAGGCCACGACCACGGCGAAGATGGCGAAGAACGTCAGCGACGCGTACAGCCACCGGTAGAAGCGCTTCTGGTGCACGAATCCCCAGTAGCCGTCCGACACCGTCAGCATCTTGCGGATGGCGCGCCGCTTGCCCATGCTGCGAGGTGATCTACGGACGCAGCAAGAAGAGCGATGGCAGTGCGATGGACGCTCTGTAGTCAGCACGGCGAGGATAGGACGTCTCGTAACTTACACACCGTAACTTACTCATTAATTACGTACCTACCGTAGGATGTTGCTGTCTGAAGTTCCGTCTAAGTACGGATCATGACGTCACACCACCGAACCCATTGCCGATCCATGGTTACAATTCGATCCGGCGATCCCCCAAGTGCATCAAGATGGCTGACCGCGTGCTCGAACTGTTGGCGCCCGTGCAGGCGGCGCTGGCCGCGTCTCCCCTGGCCGTGAAAGTTTCGGCAGCCGTGGGCTGCATGGTGCTCGGCCGCTTGGCGCTGCAGCTGCTGGGCTCACTCTACGCGTTCTTCCTGCGTCCGGCGCGCAGCCTCAAGAGCTTCGGCCAGTGGGGCGTGGTCACGGGCGCCACGGACGGCATCGGCAAGGCGCTGGCCATGGAGTTGGCGCGCAAGGGAATGAACGTGGTGCTCATGAGCCGCACGCAGAGCCGCCTCGAGGACGCGCGCGCCGAGATCCTGGCCAAGTACCCCAAGGTGCAGGTGGAGATCCTGGCCGTGGACTTCAACCGCGTGGACGAGCCCAGCGTGCGCGAGGCACTGCGCAAGAAACTGGACGAGGTCAAGGACGTCGGTGTGCTGTTCAACAACGTGGGCGTGTCGTACGACTTCCCCGAGTTCTTCGACCAACTCGCGGTGGACCGCGTGGACAGCCTCATCAAGCTCAACGTGACGGCCGCCACCATCATGACCAAGCTGGTGCTGCCCGGCATGACGCAGCGCAAGCGCGGCGCCATCGTGAACGTGAGCTCCGGCTCGGGCCGCATGGTCGTGCCTCTGCTGAGCGAGTACAGCGCCACCAAGAAATACATCGAGCAGTTCACGCTGTGCCTCGCGGACGAGTACAGCGCCAAGAACGTGCACGTGCAGTGTCACGTGCCCATGTTCGTGTCCACCAAGCTGGCCAAGATCCGCCACGCGAGCTTCATGGTGCCGTCGCCGGCCACGTACGCGCGTGCGTCGGTGGCGCACCTGGGCTACGACACGCTCGTGTCGCCCTACTGGCCGCACGCGCTGCAGATCTGGCTGTACGAGAGCGCCCCCACGTGGCTGCTTAGCAAGGTGAGTTGTGGATTATAACGGTTGCTTGTGGATGTCTCCGCGGACGACTGACGAACTCTGGGATTGTTTTTCTATTGCAGGGTGCTATGATGACCCACCTGTCGCTGCGCAAGCGCGCGCTCAAGAAGCTGGAGGCCAAGAAGACCCAGTAAGAGCAAGTAGCGATACAGCATAGCGCTCGCGCGACGCGACACAGCCTAGAGAGAGAGAGAATAGGAGTCGTACCGCACAGGGAAAACGGTCAATGCTATGCTAAACACCAGCATACCTCCGTCGTCAATGTATACCTAACAGAGACTCTCTATTAGAGAGGCGGGACCGCGGCAATGCAAGGTTCTTCCATGCTAATGGGTGGTGGTGCTGGCGCAGCACTGGCGCCAGTGTACATATCTCGGTCGTCACTGTGTGCATTCGAAATATTCATCCTCGCCAAGATCCAAATTAAAAGCCGATTCTTTGCCAGTGTCGATTTCCCATCCTGCGCGCGGTGCAGGAGTCCTGTGGCAGGACATCGCGGCACCGGTCTTTGCCAGGAGCAGCAAGCGCTGCGCATAAGAGCCGTCGACTCGCCGCTCGACGGCTCAAGTGCGCGCCAAGAGAAGCGGGCTGGCTCTGCATATTTCAGATGGAGATAAAAGGGTTCTTCTTTCTATGCGAAAGCAGTGCCGCAGCTGGAATCCAGCCTGGATACGAGTTCTTTTGCTGCTGAGCAACGCAGCCGACCAACGTGGCGGGCTCTATTAGGCTAATGATAGGTCGTGACCGCAGTACATGAGCACTGCTGTCAGCGCGCAGCCCAGGTGGTGGAATTGATATTTTTTTGCTAGGCGGGGCGGGGTGGAAGAGATTTCACATCGAAACCTCTGTGCTTGTACATACCCTAGACCCGATGGAAGCCACGATCGGCATCTCACTCGCGTTCATTATGCTTTTAGATTTTCTTGGTCCTGCCGAATTATATACCCTCCTTTATCTGAATGCGATACCGCTCCTAGCGACTGGCGTGCTACACACGTGCGAGAGCGGCTTTTCTGCCGCAAACTCAACGTTGCCTAGCCCATCGCTCACAATTGCTTTTCGTGCCGCACCGTGGATCGAACCGGAATTAGCTTCCTGTCAGCAAAATGGGCCGAGAAGATCTCAGCGTGTCGGCCATCCCCGCGGCCGAGCGCGTCGTGGACGCCAAGGCCGTCGCATCTCCGTCCGCCGCAGCGCAGTCGTCGCCCATCGAGTCGGAGGCAGCGGCCCTGCGACGCCGCACCTCCATCCCGAGCACCTTCTCCTTCGGCGGCGTAGACCACGCGATCCCGGCTGCCGACGTGGCCCAGCGCCGCTGGCGCAGCTTCGACGCAGCCGTCGACAACTCGGCCGCGTCTTCGGCGCTCGAGCAGCTCTCGCGCCGCATCCAGCAGGAAAGCCAGCACGTGCTCAAGCGCAAGGCGCGACTGTCGCGTCGCCGCGAGCTCCTGCGCAGCGTGAGCTGCTGGCTCAGCTCCAGCCGCCGCGATCAGGTAGCGCTGCTGCAGATGCAACTCGTGGCCGAGGTGGCCACGGGCAACCGTTCGCTGGCCGTGCTCAGCGACATGCGCACGCTGCTGGCGCTGGACGAGGCCGACGAGCTGGCTACGGGGTCCGCGCGTCACCGCGGCAGCTTCGCGGCCAGCCAAACGCTACTGGACGGCATCGAGCAGTCGGACCGCGCACTGGCCGATGACTGGATGCGCCAAGTGCTGCAGCTGCAGGCTAAGTACCTGGCCAAGCTCATGGCGCTGCACGGCGACAAGAGTGTGCAAGTGAGCGGCCTGACGCTTTCGCAAGTGCTGGATCAGGTGGAGAGCGTCACGACCGCCAAGGACGAACCTTCGGCCGCGCTCGTGCGCTTCGAGAAGCTGCTGAGTCGCCAGAAACTGCTCAAGCCCGAGCTCAAGAAGGCGCTGGACAAGCTATGCCTGGACACCATGCGCTCCTTTACGCGCGCCAGCAGCCAGCCAGGACCCAAGACCATATTTGACGACAGAGAGCCGCGCGACGTCATGCAGTCGCTCGTTCAGGAGATCGTCAACGCCGTGGCCAAGGAAGCTCACGTTGACAAGCAGCAGGTCCCCGCCCTTCAGGTGTTCGTGGAGCACATGGTCTTCAGCCGCCTGGCCTGCGCGTGCTACCGCGGCACGGCCGCCGACCTAGACGAGCTCAACGGCTCGTGGCGCGAGCAGGCGGTCAAGATGCGTGCGCTGGGGCTGGAGCAGGTCGGCCTCCCTGTGGCTGTCTCTGCAGAGGCCAAGCAGCAGGAGATGTTCAGTGAGTCCGTCGCCGCGTTCAACAAGATGCCGCACCTGGTCCCTTCCAGCGTGCTGGCGGCCTTCATGCGGGCCGTGTGCACGCTCTACCGCGAGGCCAAGCAAGGCCTGGGCCTCGACAGCAGCTGCATCTCCGCGGACGTGCTGCTGCCGCTGCTCGTGTACGTGCTGAGCCGCTGCGAGCTGAGCCACCTGCACTCGCAGGTGTACCTCATGGAGCAGTACGCTATCGACGAGTCCCAGGACGGATCGGAGGCCGCCTACTACCTGGCGTGTCTGCAGGCTGCTATGAGCTACATCATGGGCTGCAACTTGGTCGAGGACTCGGCGTAAAGGATTCCTGTGAGTCGTGTGACGTGAGAGAAAAAGAGTCGAGTCGTCTGTGGTCGTGACCCGAACGGCGGAGCTTCTCCGTCGAGAAACCTATTTAATGAGACTGTAACAATACAAGCAAGTACTCATCGACAACGGGGTTTCCTGTTCCCTCTGGCTGACTAACGAGTGTGCTGTTTACGGTGATTGTCTACATGGTTAGGCTGCTACTGGAGCGAGTCGATCCAATGCCGCACGTTGCCAATTGAGCTCTCTAGGTCTGCAGCAGCACAAGACCAAGCAAGGAGGACTGTTAGTGTTTACCAAGACCCAACGGACGAAGCATTTTTGACGTACTGACGGCTCCACAGCGCTGTAACCAAGGCGACTCGAGCAATGTGTCAGCGGAGGCGCGGTCCAGCGGGTTCTTCTGCAGACACTGCTGCAGGAAGTCGCAGAAGTCCTGCGAGAAGTATTGCGGCGAGAGAGCTGGCGGCGGCGCTTCCAGCACACTCTGCAGCATGTCGATGCACGTCTTGTGCTTCGGGTACGGGTAGACGCCCGTGGCGGCCTCCATGAGCACGAGGCCGAGACTCCAAATGTCCGAGCTGTAGCTGTACTGCGTGTGCTGGATTCGCTCCGGGGACATGTAGCGGAAGGTGCCGACGAAGGTGCCGCACATGGCTGTAAGACAAGGAACGAGCAAGGTCAGAGACTACAAAAATGGTCAACAGGCTGCAGAAGACCCACCGATGGAGTTGCCGAGCTCGGAGGCGATGCCGAAGTCCGAGAGTTTGACTTGGCCCTGGCTGTTCAGTAAGATGTTGGGTGGCTTGATGTCGCGGTGGACGCGCTTGTTGGTCTTCAAGTAGGACAGCGCGTGGAGGATCTGGAAGGCCACACTGGCCAGGACGTGCTCTGGGATGGTACCGAGCTGGTGAATGACGTTTTCTAACGACCCGCCGTCCATGTATTCGAGAGCGAGCACCACGGCGCCGTCACGCAGGAAGGCGCCGAAGAACGTCACGAGACACGGACATTTCGAGTCGAACAGCGCGTTGATCTCTCGGATGATCTGTTCGCGCTTGGTTTTGTCGTACATGTTGATCATCTTGAGTGCTAGTGGCGTGTTGGTCGGCCGGTGTCGCGATCGGAGCACACAGCCGCTGGCGCCGCGTCCAATGACCTGTCCACCCCATTCAAGTTCCTCCGGCACGACACTGAAGGCGCGACCTGTTCCTTTGCGGACGACTCCCGTGGAGGTGATGGCGTATTTGCCCTTGACGTAAGCACCAGCGCCAGCGATGAACGAGTTCTCGAGGTTGTTCATGGTCCGCGGAGCTTGGATGTGCCGACGAAGGGGACGATCGAGATCTGATAGCGTCTCTTCCCCGCGTCAGGCTTCGGGGGTCGTCTAAGAAGAGCTCACGCGACTTCAACTTACTGGCCCCTCGACGTTGACCGACGTTACGTTGCCGCGCAGAAGATCAAGGCAGGACAAGCGCACAGGAATGGCAAGTGCCAGTGGATGACAAGTGGCGTTGCACTCGTGTTTTAATAACGCGCGGATGCAACGACCCGATGGATAGCCGTTGTGTGTGCACGCGTAAGGGCGGACCATGGGTGAAAGCTGAGCGGATCAAACCAGTTGAAGCTACACGCGCAAGCGCAGTTACGCGTTGTGCAGCCTGCAGCAAGTGCTGACGCTTTCTGAACGACGGGGACAGACGACTAAGCGCAGTGCTTGACACGCCTGTCAGCCCTGCAAAGCTGAATCGATCAGAGCTGTTGTGTCTGTGACGAGAATGGAGAGCTACATGCAGATTATCTTTAGGCGCGCTACCGTCTTCGTCTTCATGGTCTGATGTCGAGGATCCGATATCTTTAGGCGCACATTGAGCCACCTGCTTGGATGCGACCGTCACGCATTATTCTTTCGGCTGGTTACTTACCACCAGCTCCACAGCAAGTCAAGCCGCCTCCCTCCAGTTCGACATCGAGATGCGCGTGCTTCAGATTGTCGGATTGACGCTGCTGTGGGTCTGGACCGGCGTGCAACTTGCCAGTGCTGCTTCGTGCTCGAGCCAGGTGTCTAGCGGCGACCAGGGTGTCGGCATTTGGGCGGAAGATGCGCCGACTTGCCCCACGCAAGGTGGCTTGGGCTGCTTTAGTGGAGGCGCCACCTGCCGCTTCTGCATGACGTTCAGCACAGACCAAAGTAAGCACCTGCTCCCGTGCGCCGCAACCACCGCTACACAGGCGCCGGCACCTTCAGTGGCTCCGACCGTGACTCCGACAGTGACGCCGAAGCCGGCTGCTACCAACGATGACTGCTCGGAGGCCTTCCAGATCGCGTAAGCCTCCAATCGCCAAACCTCGCCGCCATGGACTATGACTCTGCATTGAACTCAGCTCTCTACGCTACCTATGAACATTTGAAGCTTGCAAATACAAACCTAACGTTACTTCATTTCATGTTGCTCGTCCACACGTACGTCAGATGGCTACACAAACTTCAGAAAGAGCTCGAGTGAGTGGACGGTCTCCGTTATGGATACGATCCCACTTCTGCAGACTCCAACGCAATGGCGACACCCTGCAGCCCAACGCCCCGCTTGGCTTCCATTGAACGAGCCCTTCGCTTGTATTTCTCTAGTGAACTGTCGGTCCAGGACGCTGAAGACCCCGCTCAATTCCGAGCGCAGATGCTACGCAGCGACAATAAGGGCAGTGGCGTCAGCGTCAAAGAGGAAGAAGACGGACGGACAGGACTCGCTCCAGTCCACCAAGTGCTCGTGGGGGTCTCTGGAGCATCGTACGTGACTCAGTTGGCGGTGATTCTCCACGCGTGGCACGAGACCGGCACAAACCCGCTGCAGTCCATAACGGACGAAGCCGAAGCTTCAGCGCTGGCAATCGAAGGCGTGACTCCCGAGTTTACCAGTCGCCAAGAAGTTCTCGCCGTCTCCGTTGACGTCATTCGCACATTTGTAGCTGCCGTCCAACGCGACGAGGAAGAGAACGTGCTAACGGCGACGGCGTCACTTGTGGATGAGATCGGCGGCGCGCGTGGACTTTTGACTCTGCTGGGCTTCCAGCAGACGGTGGGCAGTCGCAACCTGGCTCCGCTTACGCTCCATCAATGCCTCGCCGCATTCGCGCAGCGATTCACTCCTGGCGAGCCGCTGTCAGCCGGCGCGCGAGCGTTCAGCAAGCATTGTGCGAGAAGTTCGAGTGGCTGGTGGGGTGAGCTCAAGGGGAACGACGCAGCGAAGAACGAGCGAGCCGAGAGCAAAGTCCGCGACCTCCTGGGTTCTGCCACGTGGAAAAACATCCACAGCCTCCCTCATGCTCATGCGACGATGGAAGTTCGCAACGCGTTGGGGTACGGTGCTCGATGGGACGCGGAGACGCGAACGTTCAGCGGCTTTCTAGAGCCGCCTATGATCAATGGCCATGAGATCAAGTGGAGACACTAGCAGCAAATTCAAGTACGGGCGGAACGAGTGAGGAAGCAGGTGCTCCGAGACGTTGCGGCCGTTGTGGTTGGGATGAATTGAGGGGTTTCGCTGAAGTTGCAGCGACCAACTTGACACTTGCAGCTCACTAGGGTCTCTACAACCCTTGAGGCAACCAGCGAGTCTTCAGTGCCAAGGAGAAAATGCCGCGGAGAACGTGCTTGAAGTTGTCCTATGTTGGGATCCGTTTAGTGGTTTCGAGCTGTCAGCGCTCGCCTTCTACCTACTGAAGCAGCCTTGTCCTTCTTGGTGGAGCAAGTCATTCGCCAATTCGCAGACTGCTTCCTACTCGACAGATTCAGCAGATTAGGCTCGCCGCCTTGAAAACTCCAGTCGTTTACCTACGATGCGAGCCCTCCACGTTTCGAGCGTCTTCTGTCTGGTGCTGGCTGTGCTAACCGCAGGAGCAAATACAGCTTCTGCAGCTACGTGTTCTGAAAGAGTGTCGACAGGCGATCAGAGTATGGGAATTACTGCAGTGGAAGACGCTACCTGCGTGACTGGGGGCCTGGGCTGCTTCCCGGATGCCGATCAATGCCGATTCTGCAAGGAGCCAAACGCAACCCAGAGCAGCCACCTCATGCTGTGCTCGGAGGTTCAGGTCTCGATGACTTCAGCCGAGTCGGGTACCAAGTCAACAACAACACTGTCGACTACGTCGGACTCGCTTGAGTCAGCTGTCGACTGTGTGTCCCGCGTATCTGTCGGTGACCAGGGCGTCGGCATTTCAGCGGTGGCAGCTACAACCGCCTCTTGCTCTGCGGACGGATTGGGCTGCTTCGAGAGCAGCAAGTGCCGATTCTGCCAGTCGAGAGCCACCGTGCAAAGTGCCCCATACGCCAAATGCTCAAGCTTCGGAGGAAGCTCGACGTCGACTGGTACAACGTCGACATCATCGCCGACATCTTCTCCGACGTACACCCCGGCTCCAACTGCAGCCTCGACAAGCACCGGCTGCTCGTCTGTTGTCTCGCGATCGGGACTGGAGGGGATTTCGTACGTCTCTGAGAGCCGCTGCAACGTCGCGGCACCGTCATTGCTGGGCTGCTCAGCTCGCACGTCTTGTCGACTGTGTCGTAACTACAAGAACGAAGCCAACCAGTATCTCGTCAGCTGCCAAGTCCTGAAAGACCAAGGGGCTACCGAGAGTGCAACGGCTAGTTCTACACCTGCTGCCACTGGTATAACGGAGTCAGTTGCGCTTGATTCCTCAGTAGCAGATACTGTCGGTCAGAGCTCCGGGAAGTTGTCGCTGTCGACCGAATCCGAGAACGGTGCTGCTCAAGTAGCGAACGCAAGTACCCCCGTCTTCGCTGCTGCAGCAGTTGTGGCTCTTCTTGTGGTGGTGATGATGAGTGTCATGTACGTTAAGGGCCGTCGTGACCCGATGGACGAGTGCAGGACCCCCGACGATGGTCCGGGTGACGATTTGTTGACTCCTCACGGTGGTCGCGGATACACTCCACGTGAAGGATCTCTAGTGATGGTCGTGAGTCAGTCGTCGATTGCCACTCTCTAAAGCTAGTGACGCGCACAGGGCGTTGGCATTTCAAGTCTGTAGTCTAGAGCACACTAGATCATCTTCTTCTCGTGTTTTCATCACTCGTTTCAGAGTACTACGTGAATATATTTTTGATATTCATCTGAAGTCATGCCCCATTGCTCTTTTAGGAACCCTTCAAACTTCGAACGAGCATCACTCTTGACTCCATTTGCTGGTTGCTTCAATCGATGCTTTTTGCCTATCGCAAACGCCTAAACATTGGCAGCATGGGACCAGTGGTGGTACTTTTCACGAAAGTTCTCAACGTTCACTCCAATGTAGGGTTCTTGTCGCTCCCGTCTCGATCGCATTAATGTTGCGATTTGCATCACCGAGAATACCTCTACGGCATTTTCGGTTTACTAGGTTTCAAAGCACAGACGAGGGTAAAGGATGCTACGCCAGCGGATTTGTGTTGCCGTTTGGGCAGGACTTGCAAGCTTCTGGATACTCGCCAATGCAGCAGGGACTACTTTGTGTGAGTCTCGCGTGACTGTTGGAGATCAAGACGTGGGAATTTCAGCCATGGACGACTCGAATTGCAGGAATGGCGGCGTGGGCTGCTTCTCGGACGGCACCTGTCGGTTCTGTCAACAATGGGCATCCGCTCAAAGCAACCACCTCTTAAAATGCACCAGCGGGGTACTAAGTACTCAGAATCCGTCATTGACACCTGTGATAACACCCACCCCGACAACGTCAACTCCAGTCGCTACTGTTGCTGATTGCGCAGCGATTGTGAAAAAGTCGAGTATGACAGGAATTTCGTTTGTGTCCGACAAAACTTGCAACGTTACTCGCCCGACGGCAATTGGTTGCACTGCTCTCACAAGCTGCAGACTCTGTCGGACAACAAAGAACGAAGACAACCAATTCCTCGTGAATTGTGCCGTGCTTCAAAAGCCACTGGTTCGACGGATGTCCTCGGACGAGACCGTAGACATCTCGGACGCCCCCAAGCCGAAGCATTTCACTAATACGTTGTTCATCTGCGTAGGAGGCATGGCACTCGTAGTGGCGATCTTGGGTCTTGCGCACTCCAAATTTTGTCGTCGTGGTACCAGTGACCCCAATTGTGCAGTTGACGACACTGGTTTGGCGAGCGAAAGCAAAGCAAAAGAAGACACGAGTGTGAAGCCTTGAGGTGGAGGTCCATTGCACATCTTGGCGTCTCCACGAGCCAAGATACAACGAAGATGGTCATGCGTAGCGTATTGCTCAGTCATTACTTCTTTGCGCACGTTAACGAATGAATTCATTGCTCTCTTGCTTTAGATGAGAGTGAGAGCAGTTACGGCAGTTGCCGCACCTGTCGAGGTGTAGAGCGCGATGGACCGAACACTAGATCCCCCTGAGCCTGCATCCGAAGCCAATTACCATTGATGGATATTTGGCTTCCAGAGTCGCACCATAGTACTCGATGCTGTAGGTTTCATCGTCTGATCCAACAGTATGCGCTCTGCTGCTAGCTAGACCCGATCACACTCGATCCAACGTCGTCGGAGTAGGGTGGAGCCGGTGGTAGTGCTAGGTCCGACGGTATCTTCCAAACTCCAGAAAATTGTTGTCTGCTGGTGGTGATGTTGAGTGAGGAATTTTTGTCGAGTAATTATTTAGCAGACTTGGAGTAGGCAATGAGGTATCCTGTGCTATCCAGTTTGCTATTCAACTACACTGCTGCCGTTTAGAAAAAAAGTTGCAGAGAATTGGGAGCGACAGCGCTCTGACGTCCAAATTGCACAGCGACGCGTGGAGAACTTGGTTGAACAATTCAAACTACTTGGAGGGTTTACTGCATTTTCATGCGGAACAGAGAAGTCCAGGGTAGTGGTCATTGCGGCGCAGCAATACGCATCGTGTAGCTTTTGAAGAGCTTGTTTGAACCTTTGTATTGTACTGACGAGATGAAATCCACCACCAGTTTTGGCGGCATCATATTTCCGCGAGGAATTGTCAGCCGAACACAAGCTTTTTGTTTGTTTG
>KV724985.1:6298-18817 GCA_000500205.2 Phytophthora lateralis
GACAAAAACACTGCTGTCCACCCACCTACATACATAATATCATTGGCCAATCAGAGACAACCGCAAACTTCCGAAAGACTTGGTGCCAGATTTATCAGACTTTTGCGGTAGCCCAAGTTGAAGCCATCTTATTCCGTCCCACTTTAGTGACTACATCGTCACTGTGCGCAACACTGAAACGCAGTGTTGAGATTATCGACCGTTTACACCGTTGGATACGCGATCCAAGCCTTGTGAAGAGACCGGAAGCAAGACACCTCGTCCAACGCCATGAGCTACAGCGGCGGCGGTGGTTACGGCGGCGACCAACGCGGCTATGATCAGCGCCGCGGCTATGAGGACCAAGCTTGTCCCGGCAGTAGCGGAGGTTACGGCGACCAACGTGGAGGAGGAGGGTACGACCAACGTGGAGGAGGAGGATACGACCAACGTGGAGGAGGAGGGTACG
This sequence comes from Phytophthora lateralis, assembly GCA_000500205.2. Classification (NCBI taxonomy): domain Eukaryota; phylum Oomycota; class Peronosporomycetes; order Peronosporales; family Peronosporaceae; genus Phytophthora; species Phytophthora lateralis. Next base: position 6,747 of record KV724985.1, read on the forward strand.
ACCAACGTGGAGGAGGAGGATACGACCAACATGGAGGAGGAGGGTACGACCAACATGGAGGAGGAGGGTACGACCAACGTGGTGGTGGCTATGACCAACGAGGAGGGGGGTACGACCAGCGGGGAGGAAGCGGCAGGCACGAGCAGCAGCGCGGCTACGACTCGCGCGCCGGAGGCGACTACGGAGGAGGAGGCTCGAGGACGGCTGGGCACGACGACTATAACCGTGGAGGAGGGTACACAGCTTCGGCATCGGGAGGGTACGGGGGCTACGACAGAGGAGGGTACGGTGGTGGGGGAGCTTCGGGCTATGGTGGATATGGAGCCTCGTCGGGAGGCCACGACCAAGCTCGAGGGTATGATGAACGAGGTGGGTATGGAGCAAGTGGAAGCTACGGCGGGTACGAGGACCGCTCCCGTGGCTATGGAGGGGGAGGCAGCGGTGGATATGGCGGACGGGACGACCGAGGTTATGGAGGCGGTAGCTCTGCTGTTGACCAGCGCGATGATCGAGGTTACGGAGGCTCTGCTGGTGGCCAGCGGGATAACCGAGGTTACGGATCCTCTGGTGGCCAGCGCGATGATCGAGGTTACGGAGGCTCTGCTGGTGGCCAGCGGGATAACCGAGGTTACGGATCCTCTGGTGGCCAGCGCGATGATCGAGGTTACGGAGGCTCTGCTGGCGGCCAGCGGGATAACCGAGGTTACGGATCCTCTGGTGGCCAGCGCGATGATCGAGGTCACGGAGGCTCTGCTGCTGACCAGCGGGATGACCGAGGTTACGGAGGTGGCGGTGATCGAGGCTATGGTGGAGGAAATGGTCGCGACGATCGCGGAAGTGGTGACCGAGGCGCCAGTGGAAGAGGTCGAGGCGGATTTGGTGGCGGCTCTCGTGGTCAACAAGGAGATGGCGCGGGTGCCGTGTCCGGATCGGGCTACGAGCAGATCGGCAACCCAATCGCCGACCCGCGCATTCAAGAAGAGTGGAGCGGCCGCGCTGGCGCCCGTGAAGTTTCCGCGGATGACGCCGACCTGCAGCAAGAAGTGCAGATCTGCCGTCGACCGGGTATAGCTAGCAGCGGCAAGACGATGCAGCTGAACGTCAACTACTTTGGCATCTCGATCGCCGCGGCACCGGGGGAGATTTTCAAATATCACGTCACAGTTGAACGTTCCTCCGACCTGCAGGCGGACTCAAAGTATGGTCCTTCGGGTGCCGACCAAAAAGATGAGAGCATGGGTGACGAGCCGAAACAAGAACGAAAGGATGACAAGGACGTTGTGATGGCTGAGCCATCGGCAGACGCGCCGCCAAAGCAAGAGGCGAGACCCGAACGTCCGTTGCCTCGTACACTGGTGCGCAACGTGATTAACGCAGCACTTCGCCAATACGAAGGAGAGTTTGGAGGTCTGCGAGTGGTCCACGACGGCATGTCTGCTCTCTATTCGCCGGTCATGCTGCCGTGGACTGCGAAAGATTTCGCAGACGTCAACCCTGACGGCCCCAGTGCTGCACCGGCGCCTCCTGCGCAACCTCCGTCAGCTGACGGCGCACCTCGTCGGGGTTTTCGTGGTCCGAGGACTTTTGTCGTCAAGATGAAGTTGGTGGAGACCATCTCCACCTTCAGTTTGAAGGACTATTATTCCAACCCGGAGGTGAACGTTATGCCTGTTCTCCAGGCTCTGGACGTGGTGGCACGTCATCTTGGTGCGCAACGTCTCATTGCTGTGGGGCGTAATTTCTTTACGATGAAGAAGACACACTCGCTGAAGGGTGGCAAGGAGCTCTGTTGGGGTTACCACCAAGCGATTCGTCTCGCTGACCACAAGCTGCTGATGAACATTGACCAAGCAGCAACCGTGTTCTACTCACCAGGTCCTTTGATGCAGCTCGCAATGGCAGCTCTGCGTGCTCGTGGCCCCGACGAAGTTCACGACCTGTCGGAGCGTGATGTGAAATCGTTGGCACGCGCGCTGCGCAAGATTGAGGTGGTGCCTACGCACCGCAAAGACCGCAAGCGCGCCATTTTCGGAGTGAGTGCCAAGCCTGCTGACCGGACGATTGTGAGCATTAAGGGAGAGGACGTGTCCGTTGCTGCGTACTTCAGTGCCAAGTACAACATGAAACTGCGCTATCCGGATCTGCCATTGGTGAACGTTGGCAGCAAGCGCCCTGGAAAGGAAAATTGGCTGCCCATTGAGGTTTGCGAGGTTGCTCCCGGACAACGTTGCGCTAATATCAACGATCTGGACACGGCGGAAATCATTCGCCAGACCAGTCAGCCTCCACGCAATCGCAAAGATAATATTATGGAGCAGATTCGCCAGGCAGGCTTCGAGAACGACCCGTTCCTGGCGGCATTTGGCGTCAAGGTGGACCAGCGCCTTGAATCTACAGAGGCTCGCGTCATGGAAGCGCCCGAAGTCCAATACCAGAACGTATCGGAGCGTCCAGCGGGTGGCCAGTGGAGTCTCAATGCGAAGAAGTTCGTCGAGGGTGTTCCTGTTCGTAATTGGGGAGTGATCGTTGCGGCTAATGCCAGCGAGCGCGACGTCCGAAACTTTGTTGAGAAATTGACCGGCTTGGGAGATCAGCGTGGACTCCCATTTGAGGACAAAAATCCCGTGCTCATCCACCAGGACCAGCACCGTGGAGCACAAGTGGAAGAGCTCATGAAAATGTGCCACCAAGAACTGGAGAGACGAAACATGGGCCCGCCACAGATACTCATGGTGATCTTGCCGGCCAAAAACTCTCCTGTTTACGGCGACGTCAAGCGCATGTCCGATACGGTGCTGGGTCTGCCGAGCCAATGCATTGCCTCTGTGAATCTTCCTCGAGCCAACCCACAATTCTGCGCGAACGTGTGCCTCAAGATCAACATGAAGCTGAAAGGAAAGAACGCGGTGCTGCGTGACCCGCTCCCACTGGTTAGCACTGCGCCCACGATTATTATCGGAGCTGATGTGGAGCACCCGCGCTCGGGTATAGGTGGGCGCCCGTCCATCGCTGCCGTTGTGGCCTCCATGGACCGCTATTCGGCACAATATGCTGCGCGCGTGGCAGCGCAGAAGGCCTCCAGCGATATTCAACAGCTCCCAAGTATGCTGCGCGAACTGTTCCTGGCTTATTACGACAACACCAAGCGCAAACCGGAGCACGTGATCTACTACCGCGATGGAGTGAGCGAGGGCCAAATGTTTGACATCTTGCAGACCGAAATGCGTGCGCTACGCAAGGCTTTTAAAATGATATCTGAGGACTACAACCCTCCGGTCACCTTCGTGGTTGTGAACAAGCGTCACCACCTCAGAGCGTTCCCGGTGAACCAGCGTGAAGCCGACCGCAAGGGCAATGTTATGCCCGGCACTGTGATCGACACCGGCGTTGTGAACCCGCATCGATTTGACTTTTTCCTCTACGGCCACAGCGGAATCCAGGGCACGACCGTGCCGGGGCATTATACGGTGCTGCACGATGAGAACAACATGTTGGCGGAGGACATTCAACGCCTCACGTACCACCTGGGCTACACGTTCTCGCGCTGCACTCGCTCCGTGTCGTTTGTCACTCCGGTTTACTATGCGCACTTGGCTGCGGCGCGGGCTCGCTTCTATTTGAACGAGGGCTCGGATGGTGCGTCCACGGTGGGCTCCTTCAACTCGAACGTTTCCAGCTTCGAGTTTGCTGACGTGCACAGCAACGTCCTCAACCGCATGTTCTACACTTAAGTGATGTAGCTGGTGAAGGAGGCGGGCAAAGGAAAAAGAAGAACAGAGAAAAAAGGTAGCGCCCCATCCACGCTGTCTGCGTGTTTGTTTCTTGCTAACCTGTGTCAGCCAGCGAAGGCGATTGAGTCACTTCCGCCGCGGCGACAGGGGGCAAGTGAATGATCTCAGTTTTGAATTTGTTGCTGCTCTGGTTTGTGTAGCATTTCGTTTTTCAGTGATGTTCATTTGATCCTTTGCCTAACCACTTTTTATCACTTGCCTCTGCTACAGCTATTATTTGCCGACATACGCGAGGCTGTCGCTCGACAGGCCAGGCTTGAGTGAAGTGAGGGGGATAGATTCCTCGTCCAGGCACACAGACTCGGTCGCATGGCTTGACTTAATAGCGAAACCTCGCAGGCGTCTGCTGTTTGTACGCAATCCGTAGTTGTTGCGCCGCCGCCGGAGCACTTGAAGTGCGTGAAACACGAAGTCTGTCTCAGTCACGCCGCCGAGAGATATCGCAGTGCCCGGTTTCTCGTGAACGTCTTTGTGCTGATTCTTGATGGACTGCCGGCGACGGTGGTTAACGTCGGGCTGCTTGGCTTCCAGTAGACCGCGCAATACACCCTCAAGCTCCTCCATGTCCACAGATGACAGCGTCTCATCCTCAAGCGTCTTGCAGGCTTGGATGAGCATTTCCAGAGGTGTCATTATCGTCGCGATGGCAACCGCTCCTATCGTCACTGTCGGGAGCATTGCGGTGGAACGCCGAGTGCTCATGCGACTGATAGGTCGTTCCGCCGGAACCTCGCTGCCTCGGTGTGAAGTTTCCCTATTGGTCTCGATATTCGTGCTTTCTCTTGCTGCTAATTGTTTCTTAGCAAAGGGCGACGACAGAAGCAACTGATGGCGATAACTGTCTCGCAGCTTGTCTTGGAGTCGTCGATCATACTCGAACCAAGTGGTCGCAAACAGTGCGAGAAAGACATCAACGGGGATACAGTCTGCATCGCCGTCTGAGGGATCTGCCGACCGTATCACAGGGGCCAGTTGAACGATTCGAGCTTTGGTATCTTCGATAATTGCCTGATCAACGAACTGAAGGTGTCGCATCAGCAACTCGGCAGCTAGATCGCGCGGAAATCCCCAGCCTGCTTCGCTCGGGACATTTTCGACTTCAGCGAGTGATTGTACAGCAGGGTCCAGCTCCAGAACGTCGCCAAGAACGTCCACTACTGCATTCAATAAGCAAGCCGACAGATTTCCGCCTACCGCTGACGAGTTGGTCGTTGTATCGAAAGGAACGAGCTCACAAAGGCGGCTGAAGAGGGCTACACGGACATCTGCAGTATCAAACTGCTGCTGTTGCTGGAAAAATTCCTGGAGAGGATGGCCGTTCGATGCGGATTGGCCATGCAGTTGCTGCTGATGCTGATGCATGTGGTGAACAAGGTTTTCGGGCATCCCAGGCAGACATCCAAGGAGTGCAGTGGACGCGAAGACGGCACCTCGGCGAAGATTAATCTTGAGCTGCTCGTGGTAGTAAAGACAGCTCTTGACGATCTCCATCATGTGAAAATCAGCCAGGGCGGGAACTTCATAGCGTGCCAAGAAAAATTCTTTCATGAAGAGGTGGAGTGGTGTCCGGACTATCGTGAAGGGTAGTGCACCATCGTCAGAAGTTTTGTTATCTCCCCCTGGACACGTGATGCGAGCGCTTTGCAATCGGCGCCGCCGCAAAGTGCGTGCGTCACATTCGAGCTTCTCGAGGTACAGCCGCAGCAAGATGCGGTTGAGCTGGGCTTTATCCAGTACGCGTTGAACACGAGGTCGTGAATCCAATTGCGCGCGCAAAGTTGCCGGGATCACTTGGTGCTTCGTCACTGCCACAGCCTCGTGGTTCACAGCCGTCTGCCGTTGTTGATTATCTCCATCCTCGTACTCTTCTTGAGTCGATGCAAGACGCTGAGTGGCCACGCGAGATCCGCTAGCTTCACTGTCCGATTCGAAGTCGTCGCTCTCAGATTCCCACTGATCCCCCCTTTGAGAGCTCAAACGCGAAGGTTTCTCAAATACGGCGCCGTCCGTTTGCGTGCCAACTGTACTCGCGCTCAGCATTCGGTGCATCATTTGGTGCTCTTCCTCGGTTGAGCCATAGCGCCATAGCAGCGCCACGGCGGTGGAGTTGATGAAGCGATCCATTTCATTCAGCAAGGCTACGTTGCGCTCCTCCCCTTCAAAAAGCGCTTGGAGAAGCTGCTCAAAATCGGTCGCGCAGCTCTCAATTGGATGCACGGTCTCGATTCGCGCTAACGCATCCTCATCACCGTCACCAACTCCAAAGAGCTCGCGTTCTTCGGCATCTCCAACTGCAGCGATATCCTCGCAAAAAATCGGCCCGTCATGCTCTTGCGTAGCAGAACTGTCGTAGCGAGTGGCTTCCATAGTGGCCTGGGCATTTAACACCCGACTCACGACGAGGTGCAGCTGACCGTTCTCCACCGCGAGACGGTTGGCTCGCTGACGCACCTTTTGCAGTTCAGCACGTAGCCCCTGCTCATTCACTCGATGACGAGCAAGTTCGTCCTCGTATCGCTGGACAAGCGATGTCTGTCGCTGCACGCCTTCTGCGTGGAAACGTTCCGTGAATGCAAGCTGGTCGTGTAGTTGCTGTGCGTCTTGCAATGCTGTATTTGCCACTTGGAGCAGCACAAACACGTTGAGCGAAGCGAGGTCCCATACCTGCCCGATAAGCCGACACAGCCGCGGCGAGAAGAGAGACAATAACGACACCACCTCTTTGAGCATGTTGGTACACACGGTGTGATATGCTGAGCAGCGCGTCGGTACATGTATTTGAATGCTAGCACCTGTCACCGCAGCATCCTTGGCGGCTGGAAGCTTGGGCAACTGCTGGATACAATCATGAACGTACGACTCGAGCAACTACAAACCACAAGTAGGAGAAAGGTGCGTTTAGTGCAGATTCGACGGTAGGGTCATCAATGCAATGCCGTGGCGTACGTCCAAGTCATGGCTTGCGAAGTGGTGCGACTGCATAGCACGTTGGATTAGTGGAAGGTGTGGACGGCACACATCAAAATGGCTACAGTTTCTATATTTTGCGTTCTATTTTTGTGTAGCCATCTTAGCGTATTCCTGGTTGAAGTGGTCGTTCATGGCCACAAGCGCCCCTCACTCCAACAACAGCAGCATGGACCCCACCTCATCAACACGATGCTGGGTACAGCGCAGCCCAGCCACATTGCCTTCCTCCAATCAGCTCAACGGGCACTCTATTGACCTCGAGATTCCTTTTAAAACTATGAAGGTCACCGAAAGCACCGACACTGCCGTTGCTAGCAAGACGCCTGAACTAGAGGCACCCGACAATTTGGATGACAGCGACCATGAGAGAGGAGAGAGTGAGCACGAAACGCAAGGCGATAATGAAGATGAGACCCACGAGATCCTGGAGCAGAGCTATCGCCAACTGCAGGAGGACGTCGAAGTGCTGGCATCGCACATGGAGATCCAGGAGCGAAATCATGAGCGAGAGCGCAAGGAGTCGGACAAAGAGCGACTCGAGCTTCAGCAGAAAAATGATGCACTTGAACGTGAGCTGAGTGGCCTGCGCGTCGAAACGGAAGCGCTGTACAAGCAAAGCGCACGGTTGGCGGCGCAACGTGCTGAGGATGAACGGCACGCTGATGCTGCGCGAGAAGCTCACGACGAGCTGCTGCATGCGCTCGCGCAGCAGCAACAGCATCATCAACTCCTTCTGAGCTCCATCAGTGGTGCTGATAGAGACCGCATCGCAGCACGTAAAGCACTGGACAAGGCTCAGATGCACTGCCGGCGTCTGGAAGAGGAACTCTCGTCGGCACACGCCCAGGTGCTGCATCTGCAAAACGAGCGAGACACGCTGAAAGCTGCTCTTGTTGCCACCGTCACGGGGGCTGCTAGCTTTGAGGCTCGGCAGCTGCAAGCACAAGATCAGGTGATTGCCAGCCTGCGCGCCGATCTGGTGCAAATGGAGTTCGAGCTGAAGACGCTATCAGTTGACAAAGCGACGCTAGAAGAGCAGGTCGACAAGCTGCTTTTGCGATTGGCAACATCCGAGCGCAGCGCCGACTACGACGTTGTTCCGCTTGGCAACAACAGTACGAGCGACGTGATGGCCAAGCGCAAGGGCCAGAAGAAGCGCACGATGATCCGGCCCGTCAGGTCTAAACGGGAGGACACAAGCCGACGCGGGTCCGATCTGTTCAACAACTTGATGGAGCTGCCAAACGCAGTCAGCGATCCACCTGAGTGTGCGAGCGCAACCATTTGGTTGTCTCCGTCCCCTTACTTTTCTTCATCTTCCAATATCGCCCAGAACGACCAAGATCACGGACAAGGTCGTCGCTTCCGCGATCGAATCGCGCCGCCTACCGGTTTGGCCTCGTTCGTGGCCAAAACTGTCCAGTCCGCGCGTAAGCACCTGGCCACGCCGCTGCACAATACATTCGGCAGTCCGCAGCACTAAACCACAGCCTTAACATACACAGATACACTCAAAGACAGGTAGGAGTTAGTTAGACCGTCGGTAGTCTACTTTGATATTCCTCCACTCCAACCCTTTACGGGGTAGCTTTCAATTCCCCTTCACCTCCCCCGAGCTTCGTCGCCGTCACCTCCACCTCGAGAAGAGCCTTGGGCACGTCCGCGTGGCTGACGTAGGATAAATAGGCGTTCCAAAGCAGCCCCACCACGTTGGAGAAGAGTACCTGCATGGATCCCGGCACGAAGCGGAAGTTGAGGATCTGCGCCGGCACCCAGACGCTCCAATTGGCTTTGGTGACGGGCCACCAGTCGGCCCGCAGCTTGTCAGGGATCTGTTGGTTGTTGCCCTCGAGGGTCAACACCGACGACAAGAAGAGCGGCAGGAACGTCGGTGCAAATGCCAATTGGTCCAGCGCCAGTCGCTTCACGACTGCAGACGTCGATACTCCAGGCAATTTCGAGCCTAAGAGTCCGTACCACACATGGAGCACGGGGGAGATGAGGAAGCCCCCCAAGAGGGTAAAAATGGCCGTGCGTTTGACGTCCACGTGGGTCGCTTCGCTCTCTAGAACGACCTGGCAGCCCACGTCGCCCAGCCCCGCGATGACACCACCCGTCACGATCTTTGTACGGAGCGGGTGCGTCTCCAGTAGCGACGCGTACGAGTCCCAAACGCGGCGAAAAGAGCTCGATGTCTTGGCACCAGATGACGAGGAATAGTGCGAGCGCTGCTGCAATTGCAGCGCCGAGCGAGCGAGCGACCGCGAGCGAAGTACCGACATCATTGACACACCTCCGAGTTGAGAAGGAAGGAGCTTTTGATGATTGATGGTAAACTACTTGTAAAATACATCATTATGTAGTTTACGGACGGGATGTAAATTGCCAAACCTATTATATCGAATCAGTACCAGCAGGAAATTGACCATGGCGGAGCAGGAGGACACGCCTGAGATCGTGTCCGAGTTCCCGGCGCCGCCCAAGTTCTTTGCGCTGTATGCAGACGGCTTGGAGAGCGGCCCGGTGCCGCCCGATCCCATGGAGCCCACGTACCACATGTTCGGCTCGCCCTACAGCACGCAGGACGAGGTACCGGACCTACTACCGAGCAAGAAACTGTACGCGCCGGCGGGCGAGGAAGGCGACGAAGACGCCCCTGTGGACTACAAGGCCGAGATGAAGAAGTAATATATATATATATACTATATTCATGGTGGAGAGATTGACCTCCTTGTATGTAACAGGATCAACCGCTCGCTGCTCGCCAACTTCGTGGAGCTCGTGGACATCCTCATCAAGAAGCCATCCATGTTTAAGTGAGCAGAACAAGTGAGAGTGAGGGTAGAGGGAGATGCTGACGTTTTATTGTATTTTTTGCTGTCAGTGAAAAGCTGGATGACGTGGAGCTGCTGTTCCTCAACATGCACAACCTCATCAACTCTTTCCGGCCGCACCAGGCGCGCGAGACGGTGATCCAGATGCTCAAGACGCAGGTGCAGGAGCGTCGAGATGCCGCGCGGGACATCCGTCGCACAATAGACGAGTCCAGGCAGGCGGTCGAGCGCGTGCATGGAGAGTTGCACGAGTCGACGGACGACGCTGCGGTGGCGGCGGACGGAGCCGCCCCTGCAGGCTCGGACGAGGACGTCAAGATGGAGAATGCGGACGGATCTGTAGCTGCAGAAAATGGAAGCGACCAGACGAACGCGAGTAGCGTGGCGAGTGCTGCGGTGTTGACTCCTGCGCAGCAGGAACATGCAGAGGTCAGTGCTGTGGCTGAGGGTTCTTGAAGGTTGGATGGGTACATGTAGATCAACTCACGTGATGCTTGTTTGTAACAGAAGGCGCGCGAGGCACGGCAAATACAGGAGCGGTTCTTCTCGGCGCTAGAGGCTGCGATGAACTAGTAGCACTTGCAGGATGGGTTACCACGGAAGATAAACTGCCAAATACACCAGGTCTTTTCTGCAGAGGCATGCACTTGGAGCGCGTTGCTGCCTCTGCGAGGAAACTGCGTGAGTAATTTAAAATCGCTGTATTCAAGTGCTGGCGCCGGAGACGGTGTCCACCAAGTGAACCAATTTCGACACCGTCAAAGTGAATCATCTGTGTGGCCTCAATATGCTTTCTAGCCTTTACAGTTTCACCGCGGAGTTAGTGAACAACGAGCTGCCCGTCGGAGCCGATGAGGCAACTGAAATTGGAGCATCGGGTGGCTGTGGCGTAGCGGGTCCAACGCTGACTGCAGGTGGCGCAGTAGGTTGGTATTGCTGGGCTGGGCTGGAAGAGCTGCGTGTGACGCGGTTGGCGCCATTCGCCGGACTGTTACCGAAAACACAACACGAATCATAAGTATTTCAAAGTGTGCAAAGTGAACACCACGGCAGTTACGAACCTTTCCATCGCTGTACGAATGGCATCATACAGAGGGGCGGCAGCCACCGGCGGTGGCTCAACACCTCCCAAGAGATCAGGTACCGCAATGGCCTTGCCGTAGAACGAGCGGTTAATATCTGACCTTGAGAGAATCACCGAGCCTTCAAGCGAGATACCGGCAAAGAGTCCTTTCGAGTGCGAGTACGAGTAGCACGGGGCGACGTCCATAGAGGCACTAGCCTCCAGCGCTCCAGAGGCCACGCGACCGACCGGACCTGCAGAAATGCCCAGTTCGGCACCAAGGTTGACCTGTCCAGACGCGCAAAAAGCCTCAACAGCACGTTGGGTGTTGAGGATGATAACGAAGTCCGTGATCTCCCCTCCCACCTGTGGGCCCCAGCCCACGCCAGCAGTCCCAATAGCCGACGGAGCCGACCATCGGCCGTCAGGCAGTCGCGCAACCACGAGACCTGTTCCCATACGTCCCGTGAACACGAAGCCCATCTTGATCACCGTCAAGAACTGGCACAGCAGACAACAAATACGTGTTCAAATTACAAACAGGATCAAGACAGCAACAAAGCAGTCAGCCACGTACGGCAATGCCTTTGGCGTGAGTGAGAAGTGGCAGCGGGATAGACTGGTCCTTTACCACCCCTTGGAACGTGAAGTTCTTGACACTGTACGTAGCCTTACGGATCTCCTCCTTGAGTGTAAACGAGTAGGGGCTGTTGAAGAACCTCTGGGGACCCGACTCCTTCACCTCCGTGATCTGCACCGCATGACTCATGGTTACCCCTGTCCGCCACACAAAAAAGAAAGTCAATATCCACTGATTCTCTGTCATTATAACAGAGTATATACATACGGAGCTCCTCCTGCTGCGGCTCAAGTCGCGCGTGGCAGTCATCGCACACGCGCTGTGGGTTGTGCGCGTTCACGGCCAGGTACTTGCGCTCCGGGTTGGTGAGGATCTGGTCCTCGCGGATGAGGCTGCGCTGCGGCGTGCAGAGCTCGCAGAAAACGTGCCCACAGTAGCTGCAGGCACACAATTAGTACCTTACCAGACAACAGAGTAGAGAAGGTTGCACGTACCGGCAGTGGTGTTTGCGACGCACCCAGTCGAAGAGCAGCTGGCAGCCGAAGCACACACTCACCTCAGCGTCCGGGATCCAGCGCACGGTGGTGGGCAGCGCCCCAGGCTCATTCGAGTACTGGTTCGGGCTCCGGTGCATTACAGCCAACAGAGAAATGACACGCGAAGATTTCCTTGTTTGTGTCTTTTCGGTTCTTCGAGATTATTTCGTACTTAGAGCATTCCCACCTATTTAGGAGACGATTTTTAACACTTACAGATATGGATGAATAACAATGTCTCTCCGACCAAACTTCATCTTAGTATGGTGCATATTAGCCAATGAGACTGCTCTTTAA
>KV724993.1:0-21429 GCA_000500205.2 Phytophthora lateralis
CGAGACGTTGTACACCGCCACCGCCACCGCCGCCATCACCACCGTGAGCACAACAGAGGAGGCGTCGTTCTCGACGGATTTCGATTTGGCGGCGGATCGGATTTGTGTGAATGTTGCCGGTGGTGGCACAACGGATTTGATCAGGGATGAAATGGATCCAGTCCGTTCTTACGTGATGGAAAGCGCTGAAAACGAAACGGTGAATGTCGAGGGTGCAGTTGGTGATTTTGCTTTTGATCTTAACGACTTTGACGAAAATGGAGGCAAAACGCCGAAATATTTTTCTGATGCAAATGAGTACGAAGTTTCGACAGTGCTCGACTCGACTTCATGTACCAACGTGTCCGAGAAACAATCAGCTGGTGTTCGTTTAGATGATGCGTTCGACGAGATTTTTGGTGATCCCCCGACAACTCAAACTGCTTCAGTGGAGGCGACTAGCACCTCCGGCAAGTATGATGCAGACTTCGATGATATTTTCGGCGAGTCACAAACTGAATCTGTATCAGCGATAAACAGTGAAGCGTGTATTGCTTCTGCAGCTGAGTCTAACGGTGATACCGTGGCATCTACCGAGGGTGCAGCGATGGAAAAGAAGCACAGCATCCTTGATAACGAGGACCAAACAGCTCCCGGAGTTGAAGTACGCACAGGAACACCAGCATCAGATTTTACCTTCAGATAGCAAGTCGTGCACACTAACATAAAGGCAGACGAAAAGTGTATAAAGTGAGGAAACGCTGAAGCTAAACGCCGGGCTGCTTTTCGTCTGCGTCTTGGACGTGCTGTCGACGACTCTTCGTTGCTTCAATAATGGACTACGGCACTTCTCTTCTCTTCTACTTGCCTTGATTGCTTCACTTAAACGTATTGAAATCGCGAACCTCGTTCACGATCTCTAGAGCGCGCTGAAGGAGCGTTCGCATCTCATCGCAGTTCGAGCGACGTGCCGCGATATCACCAGTCTCAGCCAGCAGCTCGTTGAGCTTATCCTCGCGATACAGGGACGACACCAACTCGTTCTGAATATTCTCCTTTGAGTGTCCCACCATGAAGCACATAATGGCCTTGGGAACCAAATCCAGGAAGTTTTTCCGCACGATATCGAAGTACGATGCCAGCAAACTCTTGATGATTTCCGTCTCAATGCGTTCTCGGTCTGTCGGGTCATCGCCTTGTCGCATGCTCACTGGCACCTGAGGAAGCTTGACGACTGCAGGCTTCGAGCTGGTGGAGGCATCCGCACCACTTTTCTTGCGTCCACCACCGAAAAATGACAGGAGGCCGTTTCCTTCTTGCTTCTCCTCACCTGCCCCTGCGTGACCCGCAGGAGCACCGCCCTGCTTGACCATCTGCCCCTGGCGACGCGGGTCCTGATTCGCCATGTTATTACTTGGAGCTCCAGTGGACGCCATTGTCTCGCGCTGCATCTTCTCCATCAACTGCGCAACCGCGCGGCTACCACCAATGAAATCAGGGTGGTTAGTGTTCACGTAGGCGAGCTCAATATGAATGAGATTCTGAATCATAGCTTGAGTCGGCACCAACGAAGCGCGCAGCATGCCATTCACCACTTCCATCACGCGGTCGCGCAACTCAGGGAAACGCGTCAGCTCAATAGTTTCGCACTGCGATGTCACGCGCTGCAGTTCGTCAAATACAAGATCCACACACTGCAGACCAGGCTGCTCTAGACGACTGATCTGACGCTTAGCCAGTAGCTCGAACGATACTTCCGGGACAAAAAGCGATTGACGCGGGCCGTTGGCATTGCGGATAGTAGTCCGGATATCCTCGTCGCTGAGCCCATCGAAGGGGTTCACCTCGCGCAGGGACTTTGAGAAGATCTCGTTGAAGATGTAGTTAATGCGCGCACCACCGTACAGCTCGTCCATTTCCACGAGCTGGTGGTTGCGTCCGTCCAGCGAGTTCGTGAAGTTGCTCGAAAAGTGCGACAACAGGTTAAGCAAGCAGCCGCCCATTTCGGTCGCCGTCATCTGCTCCGTGGGGGACCCCATCTCACCGAGTTCCTGATCTAAGTCGGTGACCATGCTGCTGATCTTGGACTTGATGTCCGGCAAGCAGTCGCGGATGTGGTGCATAAGGATCGTGTTGAGCGTCTTTGACAGGTACTGCGTCCCCATCCTGGAGGCAATGGCTCTGTAGGCCGGGTGGGTCTTAAAGAAGTTCTGTTCCTTCGACAGCGACTCGCGGATCGACAGCTTGGCGTTGATGTCCGCCTGGCTGCGGTTCACGACGCCCACGTAGCCTCTCTTGAGCGGGATGACGCGGCCCTGCAGCATGTCCATGGCGTCCGTGCCGTCGTCCATGAGGTCCAGCTTGGTAAGCACGCCAATGGTGCGCTGTCCTTCCGGGTCGATCTCTCGCGCCATCTTGAGCGCGTCGCTGTTTGCCAGGTCCGTGTTGGCCGACGTGACCGCGAGGATGATGGAGTTGGGGTTCGAGATGAACTCGGTGCACATGTCTCGGATCTGCTCCTCGATGTTCACGGGCTGGTCCCCCACGGGCACCTTAGTGATGCCCGGCAGGTCCACGAGCGTCAGGTTGAGCACATAGGGCGAGAAAACCTTGAGGTTGATGCTCTTGTTGCTGATGCCCTTGTTCTTGCCCGTGATGCGGTCCGTCTCCTTCTCGATCTCGCGCCGGATCTCGTCAAAGTCCGTGAACTTCTGACCGGGCACGTGCAGGAACTCGCCCCACTCCTCGGCCGACTTGTCACCGTCCGCGTTCTCCCCTGCGGGCACCGTGGTCGAGCTGTTGTACAGCTGCAGCACGAGCGGGCGCCGCGTGACGATGCCCGAGCCGCGCGGCAAAAAATCCTTGCCCACGATGTTCTCCAGCACCGACGACTTGCCGCTGCTCTGGCTACCGATGACCACGATCTGCGGTAGGTTGATGGGCGACTGGCCGATGGCGCTGAACACGTCCTGCAGCTTGTTGATGATGGGGATCAGCTGGTCCATGGTGACGGCGAACGAGCTTCTTGCGGAATGTCTTTCTCTCTTCTGCTCTTGGCGCCTCCTTGGATGTTCTTGGCTCAGCTAAGGGGGCTGATACGGATACTGGATACCGGTAGGATACCGGTATCAGTCTGATTTTTGTGAAAAACCGCTGGGGCTGGCAACTTTGTGTGCGCCACATAAATATAGAAGGCACTGGAGCGGGGGAGCTGCTCAACAACGCGCCTGCCAGTCAAAATTCAAGATGGATGCGAACACGCAATGGCGCGACCTGCACCTGCTGCACGTGCACCGCGACACGCTGCGCTGCGCGCTCACGAGATGCATCGCTTGCTGCTACAAGATCGTGCTGCATGGGCGGCCGGGTCTGCTTCCCAACGTGCGACCCGAGATGTGTCTGCGCTTGGCCGAACTTGACGAGGACCAGGCTTCGGTCGCACCTCCAGCGGCGGACCAGCACTGCATCGGTCTGTACGACGCGACGCAAGTGAAGAGGATACTGACGTTGGGCGATGGCAACTTTTCCTACTCGTTGGCGCTCGCGAAGGCGCTGGGTCCGGAATCGGGCGTAGAGCTCGTCACCACGTCGCACGAGAGCAACAAGACGGTGCTGGAGACGTATCCAGACGGCGAGAAGATCCTCAACGAGCTGAACGCAATGCCCCATGTGACGGTAATGCACGAGGTGGATGCTACGAACGCGGAGCAGATGAAGAAGCTGGGCCAGTTCGACCGCGTCATGTGGAACTTCCCGTGTGTCCGAGCACCGCGTGGAGAGGACGGACAGAACCAGGAGATGGAGGTGAACAAGCATCTTCTGCACAATTTCTTCGCGCATGTGAATCGCATCTTGACGTCTACGGGAGAAGTGCACGTGACGCACAAAACCAAGGCGCCGTTCGGCCAGTGGGGCATTGAAAAAATCGCCGTTGCCAACAAGCTTCACCATCAGCAGTCGGTCGTTTTTGACCGCTGCCTTTACCCGGGCTACTCGAACAAGAAGGTTCTTTCGAAGGGCTCGTTCCCCATCTGGGATTCGCTGACTTTCATCTTCGTGCCGGAAGAACGCGAGACGCCAGCTGAAGGTGAAGAAGAAAAATCCGACAACAAAAGCAGTGGCGTGGTGGAGCCCGTTACGATGGAACTTCTTAAGAAGCTTTACCTTCTGTTGACTCCGTCACTCGACGATATGTTGGGCTCTAAGAAGAAAAAGAAGAAGAAGAAAAATGGGTGGAGTGGGCAGATCAAGGTCGACGACACCAAAGGAGACGACAAGACGAGCAACGAAAAGAAAGACAAGAAAAGCACTGCCAACAACGAAATCAACCATAAGCGTAAGCAAGCCTATGCGTACTCGAAGGCAGGCAAGCAGCGGAAAAGAGGCCGCAGATAAGTGCTCCTAGTGAGGATGTACATGTACTCCACACTCAACAAATAGACTGCATCAAAATCCCATCCTTCTACACGTACTACAGGAACGTGTTTTCTTTTACACATAGAGTGCATGCTTGCCTCGCGTAGCTCCTTTGACATCCTTCAATGGATCAGGAATCCCTTTGTACTGACGGTATCGCTTCTGGATCCTCATGGCCGCACGCTCAAGCGTATGCACTCCAATCAACACAAACAATCGATCGCTGCTCAGAATCTTGAGGTCGGCCTTCGGGGTCGTAATCACGATTGGTAGTTCGACTTGGTTTGACGATCCCATTGCTTGAGTTGACATGCGGTAAATGCCGATGCAAATGCCTGAGTACGAAGACGCCGCGAACGAGTGGAAGACGTCGGCATATGTGCAATCGCTCTGAGAAAGAAAGAGAAACAGTTATACAATCTAAATACGAGAAGTGTTCAAACATCAACACGACTTACTCGTAGCGCACGTGGAACTGAGAATGTGTGAATCACGCCAGTACAGCGAGGTCCTCCAACAAGTTGGCGAACAATTTTGTGGATGGACGGGTTGAAATAGGTCTGCACGACCATGTTTTCGCATAGCTCTGGGTGGAGGATCCGGCCCGACATGTAGAGAGGGAGACCAAAAATCTCCTTTTCAGATTTCTGCTCATGTGCGTCGTGCTGCAGAATGTTATCCCATAGCTTGAGCACTTCCATGCCTGAAATGTCTGCTCCAATGCCGCTGTATGTACTTCCCCTTTCCGAGGCTGACATCACAGTCTGAAGCTGGTTGAGTTGAAACGACATGCCCATAAACTTTGAGTTTGCTTCGTCGGCGAGCTCAGTAACAGTGAAGATTTTCGCGAAATCCATCTTCAGTTCTACTAGCATCGTTGCGAAGATAGCCTCTGCATCAGCGATGCTGGACTCCAACTCGGCATCAGAGGCAGACTCAGAAATGATAGTATTCTTTGCGCGCTTCCCGAGCACCACGACGGCAGCGGCTGCTTTAGCACCAGCACGTTGGAGATCCGAATAAACGAGCGGGCTTCCACGCACGTAATACTGTAGATACAATAGATCCAAACAGATTAGACTAAATATCCATTCGGCAGTCAATATATACCCATGCCTACTTACCACATTTTTGAAGGCAGCCAGAGTTCGCATCAGGATAGGAGATGGTTCTGCAGTGTCCAAAATCGTAACCGGAGGATGACGGGTGGCATGAGGGCTACGGAGTGGTAGAATGAGCCATTGCAGACTTTCTAACGATTCCTCGCCCAAAAAACTGCAAATCACGACGTGATTAGGGTGTAAGAGAGTGTCGAGCGGCGGAGTACTCAGCGTTTTGGCGGCTTTCTGAGCCGCGGTTGTTTTCTGGAATCCACCCTGGAAATGAGCAGTTTCGTAGGGATTCCCGCTCGTAATGTTTCGGTTGGAATTCTTGAAATTCAGAGCGATGCTTTCGAGCGAGCGGTCCTGCGTAGCAAACGTCAACCACAAACTTTAGTCGTCATATGCAGGCATTGATGCAGTGATACTGCCGTACCAGCACAAGCGATCCAGTAGCTGAGGGAGTCAACTACCAGAAGTAAACAAAACATTAGCCGAAAAATACCAGCAATTAACAGAGCAAGGAAACTTACTGGACTTCGGTGCTTCATAGAGTCGTAGTTCGGTGTCATGAATGCCGTGTATGCTGTCAAGCTTCTAAGCTCATCACAAGGAAGATCATCTTCATGACTGGGGGATAGCATGGGCTGATACACGTCTCCAGCTTGGTTCATGATAGTAGAAGTACTTCCCGGACGCAGCATATCCTCTCGCCTGACCTCATCCGGGCAAACGTTGTAGTTAAAAACTTGATCGAGGTCGTCAGCAATGCAATAGCACTGGATCCACTCGGTCATCAGCAGACTTTCCCCCGGATTTAACAGCACGCGAGACTCGGTTTCCTGGTTGAATTTCAAGCCCTCATCGGAAAACATGACTTCCACACCGATTAGCAGTACAGTCCCCGAAGTCTCCTGGAAAATTGTCAAGGCTGCTTGTGAAAACGTTAGCCCAGCATATTTCTGTGCGAGTGGGAGGAACAACAAGCTTTAAAAGTTAGCAGTCAATATCAAACGCGTCAAATCTGCAAGTTGCAACACTGTACCTTGGATAGATGGATCAAATACATCTCTTTTGCAGCACCTGCGTAATACTCCTTGATCCAGCTGCACTCCGACAGTTCTTTATCAACCACCTCGGCCGTCAAAATGTCTGGGCCCATGGATTTATCCTTTCCGACCACGGCAAGAAGGGGTGCTGTACGCGTGTTAGTGTCTTCACTTGTGTCAACAGAAAGGCTAGATCCTAAGTTGGACAACATCGTCGAAATGCCGTTCGAGACTGTATTCTGAGCTAACGAGCCCATTTTGATGACATTTTCACAGATGATGTCGTCCGGGTGGACACCAGCAGCAAGCATGTGCCGAGCACTCTCAGCACGCAACACCATCACCAAAAAACGTACAGAAGACCTGTTCACAAGACAAACGTAAGTTACAGAACAACGTGCAGTACAGCACGCATAACCAGACATACCCGACGTAGCGCTTCGTTGCGAGTACGCGCATGATGTTCATTGCATCTTCTGTCGCAGGGTCACCCGTCAGCTTATCGGGAAATACAAAAATTGCTCTCGCATCGCGGGCGAGGCAGCGTTCCAAATCATCAGCGCGGGTGGCATTTCCAGCAACGTAAGTCACACGGGATGTAAAAATTGGGTCCGCTTTGAGTTTCGCGATTAGTGGCTTCGTGAACGTGGACTTGATTTCACCGAGAACAACAGCTTCGAGCTGGTGAGTATCATTATCACTCAAGTGATCAGCATGAAAGAGCTCTCGCAAAATGGCGGAGAGCTGCGCAAATGACGGGTTGCCGATGACGAGCACGTGCTTTGAATCAGGCTTGGGTGTGTACGGCGGGTTACCAATTTGACGCAACTTGTACAAGCTAATTAGATTGTCAATCTCCATCGAAAACAAAATGATGCCCATGACGATGAACATGATAGCTAACAGCCGGCTAGGAACTGTTTGGGGTGCATTGTCACCATAGCCAACCGTACCGAGCGTCTGTGTCAACAGAAAATAGGTAATTGTCAGCAAATATGACGTACTCGTCTGTTGCACCGTTCTACAAGTGACGTACCACGACAGTAAAATAAAAGGCAAACATGACGGACCAAGTTGCATCCGAGCACTCTGAAGACTCGTGTCTCGTAACCGATCCATCACTGCAGCTGTACAAATGAGCGAATCCGTTGTCGGTGAAGAACGGCAGCTCTCCGAGAGTTTCCACAAAAAACATAATGGACGCACCGACCATAATCATGAGCAAGATCTTAATGCCAAGTCGAACCATCATCCATCCTTTCGTCGAGCTCGGCACGTGCTTCTCCATTTCCAAGTAGCTCCTCAAGATAAACACCGGCCGCATCACGGAGAAGTCCAAGTACGTGCGCGTTCGCACGCCTCCAATCATTTTAATGGATCCAAAGCCAACACCAAAGTTCGACGCAAGACACAGCAGCTCCAGCAGCGTAAGTGGCGAGAAGCAGAAGAGAAGCTTGTACCGCGACGCGAGGAAGCGCACAACGTCGTCCACAATAGCGACAACGTAAAGACCCAGCACCGTGTAGTAGGACCCTTCCGTGACGTCGTACGAATTGAGTCTGGACATGGTGAGGCCCAGGATGCCAAAGGACACGAGCAATTGCACCGGTCGATTCTGCATAAGTTGTGAAGGGGTCAGCTAATGCAGCATCACTGCACTATAATATGTTTTATATCATTTCTTACGATGATGGCGGCGGTGCGGGACGTGCGCGCCCAGCGGCGGCAGTTGAGCGAGAAGCCGAGCTCGCCCTTGCGCAGTGACTTGCGCTGGCGGCGAGAGGCGACCGTCCAGAGCAGAGAGATGAGCAGAAGGCCAGCGAGCAGGTAGGCGGCGTGAACCACTTGCTCTTGGGTGTGCGCCCAGTTGGCCACGCAGCGCGGCGTGCTGGTGGTGCGGTTGCTCTCCTCGTTCTGGTTCACGCAGATCATCCCCATTGCGGCGCGGGGGGCGGAATCCGGAGTGACGAATGTTGAGTGCGGGCAGCTGAGTTCGGGTTGCGGTAAACGGCAACAGCAGACGGGCCAGGATTGGGTGACCACACCACGAAAAACATCGCCAGCGCGTGACAAGCTGCTTGACCTCCAGCACCTCGAAGCGGTTTAACTGCGTGGCTATACCATTCGTCTTGCGGCAAGGTGCTCAAGAAGCCAGGATTATTCTGCTGGCATTACTCTACTGCTACTACCGGTATAATAGCTGTAGGTAGTATTACGGTGCCTCGTGAGGTCGACGAACGCCATTATTTCTACTACCGGTACTAGTACACAGCTACCTACGCATGCAATCGATATGGAGTTGATGGAGATGTAGCGTTGAGACAGGTCAAGGGCAAACACAAAAAAGTTCACGCTTGGTTTAGAGTCGCCATGATCGAGTCATCTTCTATTCCGTCGTACGACTTCTGCTGGCCCAAGGCTTAGTTGGCCGGCATACTTTTTATCCGTCGGAGACACACACAAAGGGAGAACTAACATGCACTGTACACTGCATCAACCACGGGTAGCTTCGCTCTCGCCGGAACCGGGTGACAATTCTTTCTCAAATTCCGTTGTGGCAGTTGAAGGGCTCCGAGAAATCCTGGCTACCAGTGGGTGGTTCACACGACGCGTCCGAATATAGCCGTTAATAGTGTGGTATACACAATTCCCGTTATGTTTATCACACTATTATTTCCCCCAAAAAGCCTAGTTTAAAGTGTCCTACATAACCGTAGTCAGTCGAAAATGGCGGCATCCGAAGCAACGACCAAGCGGTCGGCGGAGGAGCCTGCCGTCAAGCGCGTACGCTTCGCGTGCTCCGTATCATCAACCGATGCCACATCACTATCTATCGGTAGGAGCAAATTGCAACTGCAACCTTCGCTCTGTTCGTTCTGTAGCTCTAACGGCTGGTTCTGTGTGCAGCAACCGACGCCGAGCAAGTTGAAGCGCAGACGCTCGAGTGGTTCGCCCCCACGTTCACGTACCATGCGTTCGGGACCGATGAAGTTGTGGACGGCTATGAAGGACTCAAAATGTCGGTGACTTTCAGCGGGTTCGACTTTCGCGCACTACTGGGCGTCAAATTCAAGGAGAAGGAGGAGACGTGAGTCTATAGACGTGGTGGTAGTTGGGTGTACGACTTGCTAAAGCTTTTACGCTTATGATTTTCGTTGTGTATGAAGTGCGGATGACATCGCCGCAAAGCTGACGCTGTCATTGCCTAAGGGTTTCCTTCAGAACAGAGTCGAGTTTGTTGCTGATCTACGAAAGACAGCGGCGGAGTTTACTGGCCCACCTGGGAAATGTATCAAGTCGTACACTACCAAGTCCCTAGTGAAAGAAGGTGAAGATGTGGCAGTAGAGCGATATTTTGAGATCTATGAGTGCACGTTGGAGGACAACGAACCGGCCCAACACCTGCTAGCCAACTTACAGACGCTGTCGCTGTGGTTCATCGAAGGTAGGGCTTTCAAAGTGCTATCAACGCAATTGCTATCCAACTACTGACATACTCCATCCGTCGTGCGGTCGGCTGCAGGAGCTGATACTGTTGACGTCTCAGATCCGCGATGGGTAGTTTACCTGGTATACGAGCGAACGGAGGCCGGCAAAGGAGCTTTTCGTCCGTTGGGATTCATCACGGTCTTCAAATTCTCTAATCCTCTCGGACGCAAGGCTTCATACTGCAAACCCGAGCAGAACGAGACGCACCGCATTTGCCAGGCCCTCATTTTCCCCACCTACCAGCGGCAAGGTCTGTACATCGGCATCTCGTACCTGATTGTCTGGTTGCAAAATTGTCTAACCGGGATGGCATGCAGGTCATGCCGAGCGTCTGGTGCACTGCATCCATGCGCAAGCAGTGGCGAACGAACATGTGTACGAACTCACCGTAGAGGACCCCGTACCGGCGTTCTCCAGCGTACGTACTGGTAATCTCTGCGAACTGTCCTGATGTGCCTCCGTTCGACTCACCACGAGTCCTGCCCGCCTGCAGCTACGAGACCTCGTCGACTTAAAGAACTGCGTCACGCACGAGTTTTTCTCACTGCCACCCGATGTCAGTGAAGACGTCAACGGTACTGGGCGTGGAACGGCGGCCCTCACGACCGCCGACATCCACGCCGTGCAGGAGAAGCTCAAGCTCACGCACAAGCAGGTGCAAACCTGCTACGAGGCCCGCAAGCTCGCGTTCGTGGACCCGAGCGACGAGGCGCAGCGTAAGAAATTTCGGCTTGAAGTGAAGAAGCGGCTATTTCTCCTGCATAGGGAGGAATTGGACGGCATGGGCAGCGCCGACCGCCGCAAAGCCTTCCTCGAGGCCGAGTACCAGCGTCTGGAGGCGCATTACGCGCAGATGCTCGCAAAAATTGGCCGAAAACCGAAAATTTAGGTATATGCAAAATATTAGCCAATGGATGGACAATATCAGATATCCCGGCCAATACCAGACCGATAACGATTCTCATCTGTTTTTCGGTGTGTCAAAGCGTTCGACTCCAAGGGGGGGGGGACTGCGCATCACCTTCAGCCATTTGAGAACGCGCAGACTGTGTCAAGAATTTGTGCACACGATGAGCGGCAGTCTGGACCCGACCGTGCAGTACGAGCTGCTTGAGCGCATAGGTGGAGGCGCCTTCGGAGAGGTCTACAAGGGGCTCAACATCCAGACGGACGAGGTGGTGGCCATCAAAATCATCGACCTCGAGTCGGCCGCGGACGAGATCGAAGACGTGCAGCAGGTGCGGCCTCTGTACCCAATACTGCTACTGGTGACTGTGTGCTAATGACTCGCTCTAGGAGATCCATGTGCTGTCGCAGTGCTCGTGCGACCAGCTCACGACGTATTCAGGATCGTTCATCGCAGGGACGAAGCTATGGTTGGTGATTTATTGCAGGTGCTGTTCTGTACCGTGGGCTTACATTATTCTGTGGTGCAGGATCATCATGGAGTTTCTATCGGGCGGTTCGGTGTTGGACATCATGCGCAACTGCCCCTTGGACGAGGCCTTCATTGCGATTATTCTGCGCGAGCTGCTGAAGGGTCTGGAATACCTGCACTCGGAGAAGAAGATCCACCGCGATGTCAAGGCGGCGAATGTGCTGCTGAGCGGCGACGGTCACGTGAAACTCGCGGATTTTGGCGTGACGGGCCAGATTACAGAGACGATGACGAAGCGCAACACAGCTGTGGGGACTCCGTTTTGGATGGCACCTGAAGTTATTCAGGAGTCAGAGTATGACTTCAAGGCAGATATTTGGTCGCTCGGGATCACAGCGATCGAGATGGCAAAGGGTGCACCTCCACTAGCTGAGTACGTGGTTTTGTGTCCCAGAATGATGCAAGTGCTGTTCTAACCGAATCTTGTTTGTCTGCTTGCATTAAACAACAGCATCCATCCCATGAAAGTGCTTTTCATGATCCCGACGATGGATCCACCTGTTCTGGAAGGCAGTTTTTCACCCAAATTCGTCGATTTCGTGTCTTGTTGCTTGCAAAAAGCTCCGCAGGACCGACCGACTGCATCCGAGTTACTACAGCACCCGTGTATCCGATCTGCTAAGCATATATCCCATCTTACAGAGCTCTTGGATCGGAGTCAATTAGAGGATCAACAGCATGATAGTTATGAGAGTGCGAGCAAGGAAAACGGCTTCAACGATGGTATTGAGAACGGGTTCGTCGACCACATGGAGAACAGCAATCGCCCACCTTTAAGTGGTGGTCGCGATGACACGTTACCGACGTACGGTCAAAGGGATAGCGGCAAGTGCCATGCTCGAGATGCATCGGTAGGCAGCGGCTGGGATTTCAATACTATTCGTCTGTCGTCTACAAGTCTTCAGAAGGAGTTGAAGGCTCAAGCAGCTGCAGCTGCGGCGGCAAGCAGCACCCACGGCGCTGGAGGTGTTCATGTTTCGGGCATTGTATTTGCTGGAGACGATGAACCTGCTATCATCCCCACCACGAACCCAAGTACAACATCAGCAGTTGATGTGACATCAGTTTTGGCGCCCCCACTCCACGAGATTGAAAACGAAGACGATGAGGAAGAAGACGAGGCCTTCAGCAGCATTGTGAAACCAGCGATCAGCGAGGTGCTGGAACGTGTGTTGAATCCGCCAAATATCGGGCTCATGTCGCCGGCACATCGAGAGGTAGCGGATGCTGCCACAGAGGTGCAGGAGGATCTGCTCTTTGAGCTGCTGCACGTGTTTGACAGCGTAAGTCAACACAAAGGCCTACTCCGGCAAGTGCTGCGGAGTCTGGCTGACTACACAGACGCGGCAATGCCAGACCAACCAGTTGTCAACGGCAATGGCAGCGTGGAGAAAGCGTCTCATTCGATGTCGTCATAGTTGCTTGCGTTGCGTTAAGTGTCACGGCTTAGCCATCTTACTACAAGTAAACATCACTCCAATCACAGAACATCTCAACTCAATTTGTGTCCGATTTGATATCCCTGCAATGTTGGTTATGACTCACTGGATGTACTACGATGGTGATCTACGATCGATCAACCTTGGCTTCTTTCTGCCTGTGCTCTCTCTATCGCGATCGAAAGAGCTCCCCTGGCTCCTCCAAACTTATTTCGCTTTCATCAGTTATTTCCACGTACCCGGCTTAGATTTGCTGGCTGTCCGCGCCGAAGACGATCTTGTTGATGCCAACGAACTCGCTCGTTTGTTGCTGAACTGACTTTGGTCTGTGGTGGTGCTGTTGTTTGGAGTACTGCCAGATTGCAAACGTGACCCTGCCGACCTACGAGGAACTGTGCGCGTTTTCGCAATTCGATTAGCACCCAAACTTGAGCCTCCTGACGCAGTCGCGTCATCGTTTTCCTGCTGGTTATCGCCAAACGAGCTCTTCGTCTTCTTCATGGGCGGCGACGATAATGGTAGCCGCGGAATGAGGGAGGAAGTGCTACGCCGTCTTGCTTCTGTCAGCAACTGACGCAGCTTCTTGATTTCCTCTTCACGCTCGTGAAGCAGTTTCTGTTGTGCCTCTTGCTGCGAAGAAGAAACACGAGTCTTGGCACTTTGTTGTCGAAGCAAGCGCTGAGCAGCTTCGCGCTGTTCAGCCTCTTTTTGCTTCGTTTCTCGTTCGACCTTCAGCTGGCTGCTCATATCGTCCACGAGACGCTTTAGGGATTCGTTCTGGGTCTTCAGGCTCTCATTTTGGGTCTCCCACGATTTAAGCCGGTTCTGCAGCGTCGCCGATTGTTTTTCCGACTGGTTCTTCTGGTCGCGTTTCTGAAGAGGAGGAGGCATCGGAACCATTTCGTGAGAACATGTGCCTCCTCGAATGGAAAGCAGATCGACAGCGACTTACCAGAGCAACCACAGACTGTTGTGACTGCGTATACTTCCTCTTGGAAATTTGCATCTGCTGCTTCAACGACTGAAGCTCAGCAAATGCCTTTTTGGCAGACAATATATCTTTCTTGTTCTTCACGATTTGGTTTCTGCCCACCACAATATTCCGCACGCGCTCGGCTAGCTGGAGGGATCGGAACGTCTCGCTTGCGTTCTCGATTGTCGGGCCAACATTCACAATCATCACTGTCTTACACGACGAGTTCAGTACATCCTGCAGTAAATATGTGAGTTTCGAGTTACGGTATGGGACGTGAGCCATCTTCTTGTCCAGTGCCTCCATCACATCAGCAAGAGCTGAAAGGGACTTGTTGATGTGGGCAGCCTCCTTAAGCATGTCGCCGCTCACATTGCTCTTTTTGACTCTCTCCGAGCCAGCCAGATCCACAAGATAAAGTTTGCCACATCCCTCTTCTTCAGCCTCGATGTCTGCTGGGTCTCGCTCAGAATCATCGTTTTCTGGCCGGCGTTTGGAGATTTGCACGATTACAACACTGTGCGATCGACTGCTGTGTTGGTTCGAGTTGGTTTTACCTGTAACACGGTTGGTTTGTGCGTTTCGTAAGACGTCAATTGTTTGCTGAGGAGAAGACACAGTCTTCATGGTCAGGTCCGGCACGCAAATGTCACCAGTCGACGAATCGTGACGAATTTCTAGCGCCTTCGGGTTGGCTGAGTTAATCAAATCGCGCAGTGAGTCGTTGTAAATTTCCAACACGCCCACCTGAACGTGGTAGACAGATGATTCGGTCGCAGTATGCAAGCCGTTCATCTCATCGTCCAGGTCCTTGTTGTTTTCAGGCTCAGGAGTGTAGATTGCACCGCGCAACTGAACCGACTGGAACACGTGGCTAATGATCCGATAATTCAGACCAGGATCACTGGGAGTACCTTCCATTGTGTACGTTTTACCGGAGCCAGTCTGACCGTAAGCGAAAATGCACGCCTTGAAGCCATCCACAACAGACTGCGCGATTGGCTCTACTTCGCGGAAAACATCATTCTGCGTCTCTTCCGGTCCCAAAATGCGATCAAATGTAAACACTTTCCATGAGCTGTTGTTTGCCAGAGCGTCCATGTTGCCATTGCTCCCATTCGTGTTGTTAGAGAACAAGCGATCAGGGCGAATATCCATAGCAGCCAAGTCTGACTGGTTTACCACGTTAACGGCCAACTTTGATCCCCACGATTTTTCCAACTCCTCGTTGATAATCGGTCGCACACGACAGAACACTTGAATGTTGCCACATACAGTCTGCAGCCGGGAAAGCAGCGATGCGTTGCGCGTTCGTTCTGCTAGGTATTTACGCGCAAGCTGCTCCGGGGTGAAATTTACTTGCAGCACGTCAGCTGACACTCGCTTCGCAGGAACGACACTGGACGAGATTCCTTCCTGGTTCCTCAGCCGATCATTCTCCGCCGAAAGAGAGTTCAAGCTTGTTCGCATCGTCTGAATCTCCATCATCAGCCGCTTAGATTCAGCCACATCCTTCTCGGAGACAGAAGACACGGTGGAAGCTCTTGAAAGCGCTGAAGCACGCTCGAGCTCCGATGTTCTCTTCGTCGCTTCGTCCAGTTGCTTCTGAAGGTCCAAGTTTATCGTGTTTAGCTCTTCCACTTCCTTACGATTCTGCGAAATTTCGCCTTTGTCAAACTGTAGTTTGCTTTCCAGCTGGCTTCGCTCCTTCTTGCTCTCCTCCAACTTCCGGGTCAACGTATCGATCTGCTCTTTCAATTCATCAGCACTGTCGCTCTCCTGTTCGAGCCGAGACTTCAATTGGCGCTCGTTCTCAGCTAAATCATCACATTGCGACTTGACAGTTTCCAGCTCTTCCTTGAGGTTGTTCGCTTGCTTTTCTTTATCTTCGAGCTCGCTGCGCATGTTTTCACGTTCATTCGTGAACTCAATGCCTCCATCGTTAACTGTCGCCATCTCAGACTGAAGCTTCAGCAAAGACTCGTGCAGTTCTTCAATCTGTTCGTCGCGCGTGCGGATCTCTTGAGATTTCCCAATCAATTCGTCAGTCATGTCGGTCATCTCGGCCTCCATGGCTTCCATGTGTGCAAGAGCTTCCCGGAGTTGCTGCACGTCCGCCTCAGCTGCAGCGCGGGCTTCCGTCTCATCCTGCACGCTCGAGGAGAGCGCTTCGATCTCCTCCCGCAACGACTCAATCAACACCTCCCGGCTGATCTCGTCACGCTCATGCGCCGTTGAGTGACGCAGCGAGTTCTCGTTGTAGCTCGAGTCGTAGCCGTCGTCGTCCTCTTCCGACTGGCTCCGCGTCGCGGGCATACTGTCGTCCCCCGAGAACGTCTCCGAGGCCGCAGTGGCGTCCTCGAACTTCTGCTGCAGCGCAAAGAGCTCCGACTTGAGATCCATAATCTCCGTACGGAAGCGCTCCGTGGCCAGTTCGTGCTCACGCTGCAGCTCCTCCTGGTCGCTCAAGAGGAAGACCTTCTCCTCCATCTCTCGTTCCATCTTGTGTCTCAGATCGGATTCGGTGGCCTGCAGGACGCGCACCTGCGTCTCCAGCTCGTCCTGCTGCTGCTCGAGTTTGCGTCGGGCCTGCACCGCGGCTTGCAGCTCGGCACGCGTGGCCTGCAGCTCGTCCTCAAACTTGCGCGTCTGGTCAAGCGCCTCCTCCAGCTTGCCGCGCGCGAGATGCAGGTCGCGCTCTAGGTACTGATTCTTGCTCAGCAGGTGTGAGTTGCGCTTCTCCACGCGGGACAGCTCCTGCTCCAGCTCCTGCTCCAGCTCGTGACTCGACTGCGTGTACTCGTCGAACTCGTCCTGCATCTGCTTGAGCTCCTGCTGCTTCGTCTGCAGCGCCGCGCGCATCTGCACGACGCTATCCTCGTCTTCGGAGCCGCTCTCCATGGTGGCGGCGGTCGCTTCCTCGCGCGGAGTCTCTCGCACCGGCAGAGACCGACGAGAGTGTAGGTAAAGGACTAGGAGAAGCTTCTCCCCTTTGCTAATGCTTTGCAGCGGGTGGAATCAGGCCTGAAATATTGGGATGATGTGTGCCACACTATCATTTACTAACTGATTCCGGATCGAGATTCGAAGCGGCGCCCAACGGTTACGTACAGGGGCCAATACCTCCTCACAACGAGAGTGGCGGTGCGACCGACAAGTTGAGTGTACAAGACCGACGATGCGCTTTGCCCTGCTGATCACGGCTGTAGTGGGCGCCCCCGCGGTGGTGCGCGCCGGCCCGTACGACGGCTGGGCGCCGCACCGCTACTGCAACGCCATGGACGGCATCGAGGCCACGCGCATCCCGCCGCTCACCTCGGAGCAGGCGGAGATCGTGGACTCGCTGGAGCAAGTGCAGATCATCGCCCGCCATGGCGCTCGGGCGCCCTACGCGAGGCTCTTCTGTTGGGACTCGCCTAAACACAATCCCATGAACACCGAGTGGGACTGCACCACCACCTCCGTCTCGGTATGCCGCAGCTATGTTGACTGAGCACCTACGCGCTCTTTTGGCTACGTAATGCTAATGTGTCTGCCTTTGCTTCTAACAGTCTCAGGACATTAACCAGGACGAAAAGTCCAAGGGATTCGGACGCTTGTACCGAAAGTCTTACATGGGCGGACACAATATCCTCAAGGGAGACTGCGTCGTCGGCGGACTGCTCCCGCTGGGGCGACAGCAGCACAAGATGAACGGACAGTGAGTAAATGTCTATTTTGTCGTGCACTAAATCAATTGCTTGCAAGCGCTGACGATTATCTTGCCTTGCCATGACAGATTTCTGCGCGACGCCTACGTAGGCGACGGTCCACTCAAGCTCTTCCCCACTGCCAACCTGTCGGTACGTTACTCCTTATCCGAAAGTACGCTGCTTTTGTGTAGATGAGTACTGATACATCATTTTTATGACGATCACTAGCACCTCGAGCTCAATGAAATCTACCTCCGCAGCGATGACCAAGAGAGGACGCTGGGATCGGGCCAAGCGCTGATCGATGGGCTATTCCCGGTTGATGGCACCCTGTCGCTTGAGCTTCACCGCATGCTGTCGTGGGATGTGGCAGATATCTCGGTGGACTACATCAACGCCAACGAAAACATTTGCCCATTCATGGGGCACATCGGGCAGCTATCGAACGAGTCACCGGAGTTCTGGGCCCACCTCCGTGACCCCGCAGCCGTCGAGATTGAGCACCATTTTAATGATGTTGTCGGTAACTTCTCTTGGGGCTCAGCGTTGGAGTGTCTGAGTACGGCGCGTTGCAATGACCTCGAGCTCCCGGAGGGAATCGACGAAGAGACTTTCTCTAAGACCTACCACGAAGTGGAAGTTCGCCAAGGAATTTTCCTGACATACAATGATTCGTGGTACGCGAAGGTTGCTATGCAGCCACTCGCTCACGATATGCTCACTCGGCTTGACGGTGTTCTGGATGATTCCCCGGATGCTTACAAGCTTTCCGTCACTATGGGTATGCGTGTCTTTCATCGATGTTGGTTGATGAGCACACCTAATATGCCTTTTCTCCTCGTTATCCGCCTTGGACTGCAGCTCACGACTCAACGATCATGCCGTTCCTGGCTGCCTCGGTGAAGGAAAATTGGGACCGCACCTGGACTCCGTACGCAGGCATGCTTGTTCTTGAAGTCTACAAGACCAAGAGTGGCTCCCATGCCGTTCGGGTGATCTTCCACGGAGAGCCTCAACTGCTGCCTGATTGCCATGACAGTACGTGGTGTCAATTCTTGCTGTCTGTTGCTGCCGCAGAGCCTGCTACGTTACGTGCTGATGTTTCCGTGTTATTTTCTGTGCTGCAGCTCTGTGCGACATCGAAGAGTTCTCCAAAGCCTTCGCATTCGCGCGCAACCCTCGCACGGAGCACGATTGCAAGCTACCCAAGAAGAAAAGCAAAAAGTACTCGTCAAGTCTGATGACTGCGGTAGCTGGTGATCAGGAAGGGTTCCGCGCTTCCGACTACATCGCGAGTTACTTGCTGCTAGGACTGGTTGGCGTTGCTGGGCTGCTCGCTGTCCGGGCTAACATTCGGCGCAGCCGACAGCGTGAAGCGCACGCGGGCGATGAAACCATTTCGCTCCTTTCGTAAAGGCGGTTGCAACTTGCCAGCACTCAGAATTGCAGCGATCAATAAAAACTCGTGTTGCTGGTGCTGACGTGCATGTACCAGTAAATCGGTACATTATTTTTGAGTCCGTAATTGTGAGGTGGCGAGGACAGCAACAAGTGGCGACATGTTGGCGATGCGAGTGCTTCGTCGCGGACGCTTCTGCGCGTATCACGCAGCAAACTTGAGCGGCAATGCAGGTTCTGTACACAAAGTCACTGGTCGCGGTGCTCTGCAGCAGAGGCGGTTCTTGAGCGATGGAATGGACGCCTTCATGGAGTTCGAGCGAGAGATGGCACTCAAGCGACGAAAAGAGAACGTACGTTTGCTTTGCATTAAGTTGACTAGAAGGTAAGAAGTTGTAAGAAATATTGGTTTGGTGTGACTGCGTTCGTTTAGCCTGAGCAATTCGTACCGGTAGGTCCCGTGACTCCTCCAGTCAAACCGGAGGATGACGAGTGCTGCCACTTGGATTGTCCCAATTGCGTGCTCCTTGTCTACCAGGTTTGTTGGTGTTCAGACGACGATGGTTGAGCGTAACCAGTTTAATGCTGTGTATGCGTGCGTTTCGTTCTTTTGCCAGGAGAAGCTGCTGGAGTACGAGCTCAGCCTACAGAGCCAGAATCGGACAGAGAAACCTGAGGCGCCTGCCCCCAAGTACGACATAACATTTTACGCTAACAAGGACGACGAAGAACTGCCAGATACACGTCGGAAACTGCTGATGAGAGCCGATCGCGCAGTGTTTGAGGTGGCAGCCAACGATGTGATCAGTGCGCCGAATCAAACAACGGACGGGGCGTGGCGGTCTGTGCGTCACATCGACCTCTGCATTCGTGGTGATCAACAAGAGCTCGTTAGCGAGCAGGCGTCCAATATTGGCGTATATGTACCAAATGATCTGCCGGTGGTGGAGCGTATGCTCAAGCACTTGCACGTTGAAGACCCTGACGTTGTGTTCGCGGCGGAGCCTCTCCCCGGATCGGAAGATGGTCAGCAGCAGTCTCCACTCCAAAGTCAGGGTTCTCTTCCACGGCCGTTTGCTCAGGTTGGAACCGTGCAAGATGCGCTCACATGGGCATTCGATCTTATCTCGACCCCACGCCCCAAATTTCTACGCAGTCTAGCCGTGTACGCCTCTGATGAAAATGACGTTGCTGCTCTGATGGCACCACAAACAGCGGAAGTCATTCAGGCCGAGAGGTAAGCGAGTAGTTGAATTCTACCTAGTCATTGGGTTTGCTTATCTGTTGTTGTCTTTGCGTAGGCGGCACCAACACACGACCATAGCCGACATTTTTGACCGCTTTCCTTCGGTTCGCCTCAGTTTTGCCGAGTTTTTCCAGATCGCACCGCCCAATGCCGCACGATACTACACGGTATCTTCGTCGCGGCAGTTTGCCCCTGACTCCGTCTCCATCACTCTGGGCCTTCGGAAGACAAATACGCATCCGCTGCCGCGCTGTTCGAGCTACCTCGCGATCCTGAAGCCGGGCGACTCCATTCGCGCATCATTCTACCAGTCGTCTTTTGTATTTCCGTTCCATGACCAGCGCCCTATCATGCTCATTAGCGCGGGCACTGGAATCGCACCCTTCCGCGCGTTCTTGCAGGATCTCGAACACGAAGGTGGCACGTCGCCTCACCAGCATCGGGCAGCGTATCTCTTTTACGGTTGTCGAGAGGCGAGCGTGGACTTCTTGTACGCCGAGGAGCTACAGCGTGCACGGGAGTCGGGCGTGCTGGACCAGCTGCATGTGGAATTTTCAGATGACAGCGGCAAATCCAAGCGGGTACGTGTGCTATTGTCGGTTTTGTCATGGAGATGACTGAATAGCTGACTTGCTTTGTCGTTCACGTTTGTTTCAAAAGTATGTCCAGGATGCACTGATCGACCAAAGCGAACTCGTGGCGCGCCATCTGCTTGAAGACGAAGGCTATATCTACGTGTGCGGTAGTCTGGCCATGGGCCGCGCTGCGAAGAAGGCCATCGCTGCGGCTCTCGTCCGGCACTCCGTGTATTCGAACGGTACGATCGGAACGCAGCAAGACGCCGAGCGCGTGGTGACGGACAAGCTGGCTGGCCACCTCATCATCACGGAGCTGTGGTAACTACCTATAGATCGTCTATTGTACTGGCGAGATGAAATCCACCACCAGTTTTGGCGGCACCATAATTCCGCGAGGAATTGTCAGCCGAACACAAGCTTTTTGTTGTTGGAAAGCTCCGTGTTTTCTCTTTGAGTTTCTAGTTCGAGAGTGACTACCGACTTCCTCGGCTTATAGTGCACACCTGGATATAACAGCGCCCAATCATATTGCAGTATTTACCCCCTCTCAACGCCTCGGCTTATAAGTTCCGTAGCAATTATTTCGATACAAAAGTACTGGTTTGTATACCGGTATGCAAATTTCCGTTCGT
>KV725008.1:0-57051 GCA_000500205.2 Phytophthora lateralis
GAACATTATATATCCACCCTTGTTATCATGATAAAATTTGATCCAATTTGACCAATCTCAAATTTGACCCGCCAGTTGACCCACGAAAAGGTGTTGACCCAATTTGACCTTGACCGAATTTGACCCAAAAAAAATCGCTCCGGGCGGATATTACCCGCCGGAAGCCCACCAGCTCGCGGCCCACAGACTGTTCCGCGACCTCAACTCTGACGAAGGTAAGTGGTGGTCTCCAATGTCCTTTGTGCTGCACGTCCGAGAAGCCGAATGCGTCAGGTTCGACGCTCCACCAGCTGTACTGATGGCGCTGTACAGCAGCCGGCTCGGCTCGAGGGGTTTGACTGTGATGTATTTCCGCCCTCAGTCGGAGCTGGTGCAGCTACAGCGCGGTTCGACCAATGCGAATTTCTCCGCGGACTTCGGCGCTGGAGTCTCGCTGCTGGCTTCGAGTGCCCAGTGCGCCACCTACGAGGACCTGCTGGCAGCAATTGGCGGCCTCATTTCATTTGGTGACGCGCTGTGGTATGATCACGCGCGCCGAGTTCTCTCGCGAGAAAAGCGCTTTGTACTTGCAAATCTCGAGCGCGACAATAACACCCCTGAGCGGGTTACCCTGACACTGCTATACGTCAACCAGTTCATCGATCGTGCTCTCGCGCACCTGCTCGTGGACTCACCTTACTGGTGGCGTGAGTTTGGCGACGCAGTGCGCGCAGTCGACTACCACAGCCCCGACTGGCAGGCAGCCCTGAATGGACTTGCATTGCGGATGGCTGCGTCGACACCATCCAGCCCGAGAGGCCCACCACCACAGTCCCGTCAGCAACCCCAGCACCGACGCGGCCCAGCCGCCAGAGTCCCGATCCTGCCTGACCACATTCGTCGCTTGATTCCGCGGGACCGCGACGGCCGCGAGCCGTTCCTCCGTTTCATCGCTGGTGGGATGTGCTATGGTGGAAGCCCAGAGCGGTGTGCAAACCACCGCCGTGCGCACAGATGGGAAAGCCGCCTTCCACGGGATCTCCAAGAATTCATCGATCTGAATTACGGCTCGGAGCGCCGCCAACAGAACCGCCGGACCCGCCCCTGAAGGGGACGAGGTGTTGCCCGCTCGTCGGCACTTCGGTCACCAAGCATTACCACAGTAAATGCATTCCTTCTTGGTGATGCAAACGAACACTCCACAACGTCCAGCCCCATCGAGCCATTAACTCGAGGCTGCGATACAACTACAGCAGGTACCTATGTACCAGCGGACACTCAGGCACCCCAGGGTCCTGTTTATGAATTGGAGCCGCCCCATGGCGCTCGAGATTGTCAGTCGCCCCATGGCACTCTACCTGGGTCAGCGTTGACCACACGTCTATACAAGCTTCAACACCTGTGTCCGGCGTCCAGCGCGGCATCTCCGCCGTCGCCCGATCAACTAAAGCGATACACGCGAACCTTACACCGTCACAAACTCCCGTATCACATCGGTTCACGAAAGAACAGAACCCCTGTTAATGCAAATCCCTTGAACACCTCGTAAGGCGGGAACCTGTGCCGAGTCCCCCTCGTGTCCGGGCATCCCCGCTTAACGCTAAGACGCAGGCGAGCCTTTGGGAGCGAATACGGATACGGGGCATCAACACAGCGCTACGGAAAGTGGGTCTAGCACTCCCAGATGGCCCGCCTCCGGTAACTGACACACCGTCATTGAACAAACCACTTCAGAGCGTCTTGTCGGAGTTTGTGCGACGAGCCCGCATTACACTACCACAGTTTGTCGAGCTCATGCGCGGTCAAACCCGCGATGATTATCGACCAAATAAACGCATGATCCCAGGTGTCCTACAGCAGACATGCACAGGTTACCAGCATTACGATGCACTGCTCGACATTGCGGCGCACGGGGCTCAAGTGCCATTGTCAAGCTCGATACCACGCCAATGCAAAATCCCGGCCAACCATAAATCTGCAATTGACTGGTACCAGGTACTGGTGAAGAACATACGGAAAGGACAAGACAATTGGAGGTGCTTCGTTCTCGACCTCGACATTCTCGAGATCTGGAAGGAGGTCCACATTAGTCCATTCGGCGTTGTAGACAAAGGCGACTCGGACCCGCTGACAACGGGCAGAACCATACATGACTTGTCGTTCCCAGCGGGTCACTCTCTAAACGACCACACCGACACCCCGAGCATTTGCACGCCAACTTTCGAACGCTGCGACGCCATCGCCGTGGAAGTGCTGAAACAGAAACGATCTCATCCAAATGCGGAGGTTAAATTACAGGCTGGAGAAGTTCCCACTGCATTCCGCAATGTGTGTACCCATAGCGAGCGGGCATTTTTGTTTGGGGGCCGCCTTGAGGAGGACAACGCGCTGGTTATCGACACATCTGCCACCTTCGGATGGTCAGGATCCCCAGCTACCTACGGAATAGTTGGCGGAGCTATCGCATTTACCCACGGAAATTTTGCCAGCAACTACAAACCACACGGCATGTTCAACTACTACTGGGTTGATGACCTTGTAAACGTTGCAGCTGATATCGGCTCCAACTGTACCGACGCGGAGCAATCACTTCGCCACGCCATGACCACCATCCTGGGTCCCGACGCTGTCAATGAAGATAAGTTCACACCCTGGAGCACGCGCCAAAGCGCCCTCGGACTTATCTTCGACACTGTGTCTGAAACTATCTCCATGCCGGTCGACGAGGTCAACAAGGCCAAGGACTGCGTCGAGACAGTATATCATGCAACGTTCTTGAGCCGCTCGAACTATCGTTCATTGCTCGGCCGTCTGCGTCACGTAGCGACATGCGTCCGGCCTGCTCGTCCCTTTCTTCAAAGACTCCGTCAACAAGAGAGCCACCTCCATCGGTGGCAACGGGTTCCGATGACAGTGGCAATGAAGCAGGACCTTTTGTGGTGGCTGGTCATCCTTCGCTCTCCTCTGCTGAATGGCGTTCCCATGGCATACTTTCACAACAATCCTGATCCGGCTGTTATCGTCGAAATGGACGTCTCGGATTCGGGTATATGTGCGCCCGTCCCTTCGGAACGTAGTGTCCTCCGATATACTTTTTCCGACGCCGAACGATCACTAATCGAGACGACAAAATCCGACCCAAGTGTGGGCTACGACATTTTACTACCGCGAACTCCTGTCATGCGACTTTGCGGTTCACACATGGGGTCACCGCTGGTCGTCCAAGCGCACCCGAGGTGTCATCGCGCCTGTGCACGTCCAAATCAAAATCGACAACACCTCCGCAGTGACATGGCAGAACAAATTGGCGTCGCCCAATCCGCGGGCTCAGACGATAATCCGACTACTTGCACATTGGGAACTCGAATTTGGCCTGCGTTTTTCGGCAACGCATGTGGCCGGTGCAGAGAACCTGATCGCTGACGCAGGCTCTCGGACTAACAACAGCAGCAAGATGACTACTCTATTTGATACACTGACTCTTGGCTGGACACACGCCAAATTAACGAGAGATGTGTCAAGTCTGGAAGCGATCTGGCATTCTATCTCCGAGCGCACTCTGTCGCGAATACAACATACGCCAAGTATCGCGCCGCGCTAAAGAGTTGGTACTCTTGGACAACACGCCACGGAATCGATCCAGTTATGCTCGGTTACACATTAGCTGTCAAACTTCAGTTCATCACCGACTTCATTATTCATGGCTTCCAGCACGGCTACGGCTCGGGGCGACAAATCCGGGGATCTACAATAGCGTCGACACTTCATGGTATCTTCCATTTCTTCCAGGCAGCGACACTCGATTTTCCTAGCAACCATCCCCAAATTCGCATGGTTCTGAAGGGCATCCACCGACTCAATGCTCCCGTGCGTCACAAAGCTCCGGTGCCGCTCCGCCTGCTAGAACACTGTTTCGCCTTGCTGGACATCTCGACACCTTCATACCAGGCTCTATGGGGGGTATTGTGTCTTTCATTCTTCTTTCTCCTGCGACGTTTGGAGATCGCATCCGTAGGAAAGAAGTTTTCGTGGTTCGCGCTCAAGGCCGAGAACATGACTGTGCTCAACCGCATCGGCAGTGCAACAAGAAACGTACACTAAGCTGTATCAGCGCACATTCGACTAAGGGGCTCAAAGGCAACCCAGCGCAGTACCCCCACGCTCCGAATGCTGAACCACTCGGGACACCCATTCCTGTGCCCAGTGTTCGGAGCTCTATGTCTTCTAAAGGCGCATGGCACACTTCCGCTAGAAATACCCGCTGCCGTCTTCATTAACGAGAGAGGGGTCCCCGCGTGCACATCGTCGCTGGCAATGACAAGTATAATTCGACAAGCCGCCTCAAACCTCGGCTACAACTCAGCGGAATTCAGCTCACACTCCTTGCGAGCGGGGGGAGCAACGCACATGTACCGTGCAGGCGTCGATGCTCTCACTATCCAGTTTCACGGAAGGTGGGCGTCGGACACGTTCAAACAATGTGCAAGGCTGTGCAAGGAATCGGTCGACAATCTGCCCAAGCACGCGAACAGTTTTCAGTGAGACTTACGGAATCAATTCTTACTAAGGGGTTTCAACTCTCAGGATCGAGTTGAAGTTGATCCGTAAGACCTCGCTGAATAAAGTTTACGTGTTTGTCCCCACGACTGTGTGTTTCGAGGAAACGCTTCACACACACCATGGAGTTTCCATGATAGAGAGCTGCTCCCAGTGACGAAGGAGAAGTTCCCTCTACTAGTCTGTGTCCTGAAACAAAAGTGTTCCAAGCGACTCTATTATACTGAAGACCTAAAGCGGTCGATACGGTGTAGGTGACGCGGAACGCCAACAGTCAATCCACGCTGCTATTAATATCAGAGCTTTCGACTATCAGTAATCTCCCAACATTAATCATGACTCACCCTCAGTCTCGCTGTCGTCAACCAATCTTTTCATGCTACCGGTAGTACCTCAACTGTGGTATGCGCGTGAATGGGACCGTGTTGCTAGCTTCAGGTGCGTCAAGATCGTGCCTCCAACGAAGAGAGTTGATACTGTCAATTGTCGGCTTTATATCTTGCAGGGGCACGACTAAAATCAAAGACCATACTCCAAGTGGCTTGAATACAACTTTTAAGGCTTGAATGCAACTTTTATACAACTTTTAAGGTGGCTTGAATACAAACCACGTCTCAATATGACAATAAGCCACCTTTCAGACGCAGGCAATGAATTGTTTTTCATATTTGCAAGTGGGAGCGAAAAAATGTTCGTCGTGGTCAGTTGTGTGCTGCAAAAAGACCCAAGTACGCGTAGCTTCCAAACTCTTAATTAAATGACCGCCGGTTTGAACGTTGAGAAGTTTCGCCCACTTAAGAGCCGTTATAACGCGAGACGAAGTCGCCGAAGCCGGGGATGATGCTGTCAGTCTGCGGGTCCACTTTGCCGTCGATTCCGCCCGTGACGATCTTCATCTCTGTAGACAATCAACATTAGCAGCATATCCTCAGAAAATATGCTCTCGTCCTACACCAGCACAACATAGACTTACGCGGGAAGCGACTGCCGACGTTGATGATTCCGTCGGAAGCTGCGAGGATCATAACCAGCGAGATACTGCTCTCGTCACAACCAACACTACACAGTGCCTTCAGAAAACATCACAAACGACGTCAGTCTCTTCGTATTTCTGCTGCGCCATCTGATACAAAGTACACTCACCTCGACAGCCTTGCACTCTGTCTCGCCTGTGCTGCACGTGGCTGAAAAGAGCAGGACCTTGTGTTGAATGATGTTGGCAGGCAGGTCCATGTGATTCAGGCGCCAAGCGCGCTCGCCCCACCTGTCCGTCTCCATCTCCACGTGAATGGATCCTTGTGGTGCTTCGGGTTCCATCTGATGGAACAGCACGAGAAATGGGAAGCCCTCCGCGCCAATGGACACGCCGCAGAGGCGATGCCTGCGTTCCAGGCCGCGATACAAATGCCCAGTGCCCGTAATCACTTCCACACTCGCTGTGCCGAGGATTGCCAGCGCTTCCTCTAGCAAGATCCTACATTCGCCACCACACTTCGTCAAGACACCGAGCCACAAAAGCAAAAGCGGCGACGAAACTCACATGATGAGGCGCCCGGCCACGCGCCGGAAGGTTGCGCCGCTCGAGCGGTTGTCGCGCAGCATCGTCATCAGCAGTAGCACCGAATTGGCACGGACCTCGTGCACCATCATCTCCACGCCTGGTGGCCCTACAAAGTTCTCGGCGAGGTCCCTACAAGCAAAACCATCCCCAAAGTCAGCGGAAAGACCCACAGACCTCTCAACGGAAACAATCGCACATTTCCTGCGCAGACTTCACGAGCATGTTGTAGCGCGAGAGGATCTCGAACCTGTTCTTTTTGATGTGGCAGATGGCCGCGCGCGTCACGCCGAACTCGCGCGCCAAGGAAGCCTGCTTCTCTCCGTTCTCAATGCGCTTGATGATATTGCGGCGGTCCGTGTCGCGCAGGTACCGCACGCGCTTCTTCTTCTGTTGGGGCCCGGCGTCGTCGTCCATCGCGGCAGCCTCACTATCAGGCTCAGCAGCAACGTCTTCCCCAACGGATGGCGCAGTGGCCACACTCTCCGTCGTTCTACCAGTCCGCGGCGTTCCGGCGCTACTTGCCGGTGACTTGTTCCTCTCCAACTGAGTCACAAGAACCTGCACAGGAGCGACTGCAGCTGCCTGCATCCTCTCGTTCCTCATACGAACCCTGTTTACGTCTTCCCTGTCAAAACTTCTCTGCGGCAGAAGAGCGTAGGACGGAATGAAGTGCCCTGCCGCTGCGTTGGCCGTCGGCGGCGCGTGATGCCGTCGCCTGAGCTGCGTCCTGTACATTTCGTTCTCGCCAGTCGCGTCCTCCCTGTACTGCTGCTGTGCTGTGTAGTGCGTCTGCTGCCCGTAGAACTCGCGCGCGAGCTGCTGGCGCTGCGTCAAGTCGCGGTGGCGTGCGCGCAGCTCCGCGTAGAATTCTTCGCGCTCGGTCTCCTGCGCGTCGTGCGGCTCCCAGTCGCGCGTGAATCGCGGCGCTTGACGTCTCGACGCCATGTACGCGCCCGTGTCGGCCGAGAGCGCGCCGCGCCATTCCTGCGCGCGAAGCGCCGCGGCGGCCTGCGCGAGGCTGCGCGCCACGGAGGACGTGCG
Organism: Phytophthora lateralis; assembly: GCA_000500205.2. Lineage (NCBI taxonomy): Eukaryota > Oomycota > Peronosporomycetes > Peronosporales > Peronosporaceae > Phytophthora > Phytophthora lateralis. Next base: position 7,139 of record KV725008.1, read on the forward strand.
CGCCGGCGCATGAGAAGGAGACGCCATAATGCGGAACGAATAAAGGCTCCGGCCTTTGCTAGGAAATCTTGACTGGGGGACCGCGTGCGGTCCTTTGCAGCGAGAATGGCCAATTGACTGGGGTTTGTATGCAACAGGTCGCGTTCCTGTTGGATTGGACGCTTATTGCGAGTGAGCGGCGCAGAGAAGGACCGGATGCAACCCTCTGTACGTGTGATAAATCGACCCTTATTTAATTAAGTCAGTCGAGATTTCCCCCATATAAGTGATGCTTGTTGCCCTCTAATCTTTAGTACTCGCATCTCTGCTGCCGCCATTTCGCTCGTGAACGACATGCGGTCTTCTTTTGATGCGTTTTTATCGTTGCCTCCGCTGCATTGCAGCACCTTGTGAAAGCAGGCGAAGGCGAATACACGAAGCCCAGCGCTTGTCAACATTCACCGTCCGTCGCGATTTGTGCACCAAAAAAGAACAGCATCAAACGCGAGTATCCAAATTTGGTGAAGATGCCCAAGCAGCAACGGGATTTCTTCGCCGCACCACGCCAAAGAAAATGCGCGTCTTGCTCACTCAGATCGTCACGCGCGGTACAACCGAGGGCAGAAAATGGCGTCAGCATCAGCACCCCGAAAAAAGGTCCGTGCACTAAAACTCGCCCTTCCCCTTTGCGTGTTTTTTTGCAGCCGACACCATCCGCGGGCTGGAAGAGGTGGCAGGCAACGCGCTCACATCGCAAAACACGCGCGCGAACGCAACGTAAACCCGAATTCGCATTCCACTCGTCTTGCTGGACACGAATCGCTAATCGTCGGTCGGGCCCTCATGGATTCGCCCGAACGAGACACGCGGTTATGCCACGACGACGACGACCGTCAAGTTGAAGGCAACCACGCGCCCCAGCCAATGGACGAGCGGCCTCCGCTGGGCGAGTTCATGGCGCTGTACGCGGCTGCCAATGACGGCGCCCTCGGCTCGAGCAGCAGCAGCTCGTCCAGCCCCCGAGCTGACCAAAGACAAGACGAATCCATTGACGAAGAGCCAAAGGCCGAAGAAGCGCCGCAAAAGAAGCAGAAGAAGCGCGTGCGCTACCTGCGCGACACCGAGCGCCACAACATCATCAAACGCATCGAGAAGGGCGAGAAGCAGGCCGCCTTGGCGCGCGAGTACGGCGTCACGCGCGCGGCCATTTGCCACATCAAGAAGAACCGCGACGAGATCGTCACGCGCTACGACCTGCTGATCCAGCAGACCAAGGAGATCGACCGAGCCGAGAACGTTACCAACCAACCAGACGGACACTTGATGGTACGGGAGATCCGCTCGAGCCCCGTGCTGCTGCTCATGACGACGCTCCGGGACCGGAGATCCGATGCTGCCACCTTTCGTCGCGCCGCGGGGCGGCTGATCATGTAAGGGTGTGAGGCCTTGGCACGACGGCTTTCGTGTCCGACCACTCACTCTTTCTTTTGTCTTGCAGGCTGCTTCTGGAGGAGGCGCTCGCCGCTACCAGCGCGCACGCAATTGAAATGACCACCGCCGCAGGCTATTCGACGAATGGACTGGAACGTCGCGACGAGTTTTGTGGCGTGGCAGTCGGCGCCGCAGGGTTCCCATTCCTCGTACTTTTCCACCAGATGGAGCCCGAGGCGCCGCAGGGCTCCATCCACGTCGAGCTGGAAACGGATCAGCAGAACCGCAGCGACTGGCGCTTGGACCACATGGACTTGCCGAGTGACATCACGCGATTCCGGATCCTGCTCTTCAGCTCGACAGTGAGCACAGGCGGCGGGGAGTGCAAGGCCATCGAGGCGCTCTGTAGTGTCGGCGTTCAGGAAGAGCGCATCACTTTAGTGGCCATCCTGTGCTCCACGGACAGTCTCGTGGCTATTTGCGACCGCTTCCCACGTACGTATATCGTGCTTCGGACAGGTTGCGGTCACTAATCTCACTTATGTGGTCGTTACATTTAGGAGTACGAACTATCACGAGTGCCATCGACAGTACCGTCGACCCCCACACACAGGAGATTATTCCGGGCCTCGGGGACTTTGTATCGCGATATAATGGTGAGTGACAACAAGAGGACAAGGGACGAGAGAGAGCAGAAATAAGAATCGCTATGTCTCTATGTATGGTCACGAGGACGCAAATATCATTATTATCAATAGCAGTGTGCTTACACTTGAGTAGTTGTTTTTGCAAAAAGATACCAAGTTGAAGTTGTTGCGACTGCTCGAAGATCGACGCGATGGACAGCTCCGTGCTCCTGCAGGCTGTCGGTGGCGTGGCGCGCGCCGTGCGATCGCTCTACGGCCCCAACAAGCTGCGCAAGCAGGTCACAGGTGAGTTCTTTGCGCCGAAAGCGTCCAAGAGGTGAGGGAATTCACTGGCTGTGCTTCGTGCAGACGAGTTCGACCAGACGCTGTTCTCCGCAGACGCGTACACGGTGGCGAGCGTACTGCAGAGCCAAAACGCAGGCACTGCCATCTTGCAGCAAGCGCTGGACGAGCAGCGCCGAGTTTTCGGCACGGTACGTGGCTCTGTCACTCGCTCCCTCCTGGGTCTGCTGACAAAATTAGTGGTGCAGGGATGCACAACGACCGTGACTTTGTGTGGGGAGCTGGCGGAAGCTGTTCTTGAGCTGCTGCGCCAAGGACTCCCGGCGTAAGGTGTTGACTGAGCATCGTGTTGCAACCAGCTAGGCTCTGATGGTTGTTTTGGAGTGTATAGGGGCATAATTCGGCAAGCTTTGGCTTCTGCTGAGAGGTGCTGCCTGGCGGTAAGTTGCAGTGTACACCGCAAATTGTTGCTGCACTGAGCTGACGAGTGAATTTGACTGATACAGACGATGAAGCACATGCGAGTGCCGCTGACTGAAGTAATTCCATCCTTCGACAAGTTGACGTGGTCGAGTCAGCTCGCAACTTTAGGACGACTGTTGTCTATCAAGTACGTTCGTTAGCTGGCTCTCCTTTTACTGCAAACCATGCGTGTATGTTAATTCGGGGGTTGACGTGTGATTCAGCGCTGACAAATCGATTGCGACGTCGTTAGCCGTGGAGGTCGCTTCAATACTCGACCCGATTCGCTTTTGCGGTGGCCAAGACTTCTCACTCAAAGACCTCGTAACCGTTCACGTGGTGCTTGGAGGTGCGACTTCCACAACCAGCTCTCAAGTTCGTGGTGGTGTGTTGCTGCCTGTCGCAGAAGTTGCTCCTCGTAGCTGCTTGCGCCACCGATTTTCTTCAGCTACCGACGACACGATTGCGGTTCACGGAGGCGCCGTCGCTCTTGCCGGAGACTTCGAGACGACGGACTTTGCCTCAGATTCTTCGGTCCAAATCGTGTTTGTCCATGGAGATATTAGCAGTCAAGTGATCGATGCGTCTGCGTCTGCCCAGAACGCTGCGCTCTGTATTCCTGTGTCATCGTACACCGCACTACGCCAGCTTGCCGAGATGAGTGGAGCTGACATTGTGGACTCCTGGGACGAGCTCTTGCCGACTACAATTGGGCACGAGTGTCTCCACGTGAAAGCAATGGGTCTCTCTGTGAGCAGAGCTCAGGATGACGAGGACGAAGACGAGTTTGCGACCTTCTTCCTGCAGGTTGTGGTGCCCAATTCCAACTATCAACCGCATGCGTCCGTCATTGTGCAAGGCCCTACCAGATCTCTAGCTGTCGAGCTGCGAGACGACACGCGCAGAATGATCTCTCGGTTTCGAAATGCGCTACGCTCTGGATACGTGCTCCCTGGAAATGGAGGGATGTGGTGCGCCTGTGCTGCAGCAATTGCGCTTGAATCGGAGATGCAGGCCAAATCTGACCTGGAGCTGCTCAGCTTTGCTACATCACGTCTTGTGGATCCATTCACTCAGCTGGGTGTCATACTGCTCGAGAATTCGGGTGGATTCGATCCAAACGAAACCGGCAACGACTCGTTCTTCTCCAGGTTGGCCAGCGTTCGCACGGTTCAAAAGCGTTTTACGCGTGGGGTGCTCGATGTTGGTGCCGACAAGTTTTACTCTCGCTACTACAACTTCCGAAGCGCCGACTACGCCCTCTTATCATCCCAAATAACCGAGCCTGAAAGCGAAGACGGTCGAGTTTTCCACGCTGACGAGTACAAGAGCACGAGCTCTGCCGTTCGAAGCGCCTTTCGAGTGATTCAACTTGTGCTGAATATTCATCACCACCATGTCAACTAATTCCATTATTTCAAAAATTTCTCGAAAACTATTTTGAGTTCAGGTGGTGATACTTTCATTTGGGCGAGAGTCTGAGCGGAACAAATCGATCCATTGAGTCAACGTAGCAATGGCAGCGACGTCTTCTACAGGTGCGAGTTCCCCCAAGAAAACGGGTCTTCCTCGTCGCGCGCCTGTCGTTGTTCCGCTCGACTATTCCTTCATGGGGCTCTCGTCACTCTCAGGTTCGTAGTCAAGCCTGAAGAGTATCGTCGCTGTGCTCACTCGACTTTTTCTGCTGCTAGAGATGCAGCAACATGACCCCGTAAGCGGCACGAAGAAGTCCCTTCCCTTGACAACTCGTTCAGGAGGAGGTGACGACCTCGAGACGCAGTCCGGACTGGATGCGCTCTCCTCACCACCCAAGAAACGACAAACGCCAGTATCGCTGCGTGTGAACAACAACAAACTCTCCCATCTGGACGACATGCAGGATGCTCTACGCGCCGTGTTCGACGACCCTGGGGCGCTGCAGTGGCTGGACCTGTCGGGTAACGAGCTCACGAGCATCGCGCCCGACGTCTTCTCGGCGTACCCGGAACTGTTCACTCTGCACCTCCACGGCAACCTGCTGAGCAAATACTCGGACGTGGACGCGCTGGCCAAGTGGCTGCCACATTTGCACTCGCTCACGCTGCACGGGAACCCGATGGAGGAGCGAAAACACTACCGCAACTTGGTGATCGCGGCCTTCCCGAACCTCAAACAGCTCAACTTCAGCTCCGTGACGCCTGGAGACCGCGATAAGGCCGAAACCTGGGCGAATATCTACAGGAACGCGCGCAAAGGCCGTCAAATCGACGATCTGTGACGAGGCAGCCACTTCAACTTACGAATGGCTGCATCTTTTTGCAAGGCCTGTCTTAATGCATTATTTCATAGGATAGGATTTCTTCATTTTCACTCAATTCGCGCCACGATTTCCTCCTTCGCCGTTTGCGTTGCGTTCGCGGCCGTGTCCCTGTACATTTCGTTCCTTCGCGCGTGGCTCACCAACGTTCTGCTGCAAGTTGCGCCACTCTTTGAGTTCTTCCTGCGCGCGTCGGTGGCTGCCTACGTGGATTAGAGAAACATGGACGCGAGTCTCAAGGAAACCGAGTACGACGTGCTGCTCGTGGGCACAGGCATGGTAGAAGCCATCCTCGCGGGGTAAACTATTTTTGCACCTGTGCAAATTTGCTCTTTGGTGCATATATCGTTGCAAAAGTAATAGCTAACGCAAATATGTTGCACCTTTGGCACAGGGCGTTGGCACGAGTCGGCAAGAAAGTGTTGCATCTGGACCAAGTAGGGCAAATTTTGCAATGATTGTTTTTGCAAGTAGGTGCAAAGGTGCTAATTAGTGGAGTACGTGGTGATTTTGAACAGAATGACTACTACGGCAGCAACTACGCGTCCTTCCCTTTAGCGCAATTCTTGCGCTGGACGAAGAACGAGAGTATCACCCCTCGGCTTTTTGGCGAAGAGGAAGAGAACGGTCCAGTTGAGCGAAATTCTGTTGCAGTTGAGGCCGAAAAGCAGCGAGTGCTGCCCATGAAGAGCTCGTTCGCATGTCAGCTGCTGGACGAGGGATTTGCAGATGAAGCCACGAAGGAGGAACTCGTGCGGCAGTCGTCATCGTTCAGTATCGACGTGAATCCGCGGCTCATACTGTCGTCGGAGCAGTTAGTGGAGATCCTCATCACGTCAGGCGTGGGCCGGTACCTCGAGTTTGCAGCCATTGAGCGCACGTACGTGCATTTGCAGTCATCTGCATCCGGAGCTGCTGGCGCTGAAGACCCAGACACGGTGTGGGAGGTGCCGTGCTCGAAGAAGGACGTGTTTCAGAGCAAGCTCTTGGGAATGGTGGAGAAGCGACAATTGATGAAGTTTTTGCAGTTCGTAGCGGACTACGGGGAGACGCACATTTTACACGAGGACGTGAAGACCAAGAACGAACGCTCGCTCGCTCTGGGTCGTGCGCTCAAGCGGCCGCAGAACAAGGCCAGCCAGGCGGATGGAGATGCTGCGCTGGCCGAGTACCTCGACGGGCCGTTCCAGGAGCTTTTGGAGAAGCACTTCAAGCTCTCCGCCAAGCTGCAACAGGTGGTGGTGTACTGCGTCGGACTGGCGAGTTTCCCGGCCACAAAGAACCAGATTTCGGCTCGCGACGGACTCGCAGCTGTGTATCGTTATGTGGCATCCATCGGTCGGTTCACCGGTACCGCGTTCTTGGCGCCACTGTACGGTATCAGTGAGCTTGCGCAGAGTTTCTGTCGGTTCAGTGCCGTGTACGGCGGCATCTACGTTCTACGCGCTCCAATTGATGGCTTCGTGCTGGATACCGAGACGACGGAGCTCCGTGGTATACGCTGCAGTGACGGCGACGTGTTGAGGACCAGACACGTGGTGACCAACGGCAGCTATGTAGACTGCCTTCGACTCGCAAGCAGCGAAAAGCCCACACAGTCTCACGGCCAGCTTCTGCGCGGCGTGTTCGTGCTAAGAGCATCTCTTCGTGAAGGTATGAGCCGCCTCATGCTCGTCATCCCTCCAGAAGACAGCGAGTTCCAGAACCCGTTTGCCATCCAGGTCATCCAGCTCGATGCAGGAGCGTACGCGTGTCCCAAGAGCTACTATCTCGTGCAGATTTCGATGCCGCTACCAACCGAGTGGTTCAATCAGAAAGAGAAGCAGCAAGAACTCGTGCAGTCTGTCATCCGCCGTCTCATCCTCAGCTCAGAGGCGGAAATGCGAGGCAAGAAGAGCAAGATCGAAGTCAAAACGGCACCGAAAAAGGACACGACCAAGGGTTCAGTGGAGGAGGAAGCTGGAACTGCTACCGATGCAGCTCCCGACGCCGTGGACGCTGCTGCCACGTCGACACCAAGCTGGAGCGACCGGATTGCGTGGCGAGCCATCTTTACCATGGACCACCTCGCTTCCAGTGACACCAAGGGCCTCGACAGCAGCGCAAAGGACGAGAACCTGCCCACAAACGTCTGGGTGTGCGAAACGTCCATAGTCGAAGTGGACGATGCCGTCCAGCAGAGACCGTCTCCGCTAGAGATCCACCTGGAGAGCGCGAGTGCCAACGCCCGCGCCATCTTCGAGTCGCTGTGCCCCGGGGAACCGTTTTTGCCCAAGAGCGCCAGCGCTGAGCAGGCCGAGCAGGAGGAGCAAGAGAACGAGGAGGACGCGGTGCTGCGAGCCGCGCAGAAGTTGGCGCAGCAGACGGAGGACCAAGCGTCTAGTACAGAGAGTGAACGTGCCACCACGGAGATCGATACCAGCAGTTCAGACAAGGAGGCTCAGTGATGTGGGTAGACGGAACTACAGCGTTGCGTTTGCGCTTCTTAGTCGCAGCATTACGAGGTTTACAAGGGCGGACTAATTGCAGTTTTGCATCTGAACGGAGCGCGTGTGCATCTTATCCACGACGAAAGAAATGAGTGGTGGTGATTTCCATGATATGGATGGCGAGCCACAGATAAATCACCGTGAGACCAAGTGGTTGGCGTATCGCTACGTGCGCCATCAAACGCAGCTTCGACGTGAGCTCTGCGATCTTTTGGACTGGCTCGCGTGGACCGGCTAGTTGAACCGGTTGAAGTTGCGTCCACGGACAGGCGCACAATGAGATCCAAGTCGTCAGCCAGGTGCTGGTTTTCGCCTTTTGCTCGGGGCCGCCGAGAACTGGCGAGTTGACCTTGGAGCTGGCGGAGTGGACAACTTTAATAAGACGCTGGCTGCACTCCTGATCCGGACGAGCCAGCAAAGATCTGTGCTTTCCGTCTCGGTGGTCTCCAAACGAGCTGAGACTCTTGTTCGGTTCTGCAATCCGCCCATCAGCCGCTGATTCGGCAGGTCCGACATACCAAGATGAGACTTGCGCAACGTCAGACTTGCAGAAACTTGCCGTCTTTTGCCCGCAATACATGTGTAAATTTTGCCATGCAAGAGTTTTCCATTGCCGATTCGTGGGCTGGTAGCCCCCGTGTAAGTCCTTCCCAGCACGACGTGTGGAGTCCATGGTCCTGCACTACAGGCGCCGAATTCGGTCCATCCGCGTCGTCCGGTTGCGAGGGCTCCAAATTCGAAGAAACGGTGTTCGTACAGACAAGGTCGCTAAAGCAAAGTTATCACTACCATGACTAACCACAGTTTTTATCTGAAAATAAAATTACAACTTTAAGGGTCTTTAAAACGAGGTGTCATATACGGTTGATTTTCCCTCTAATCGCGTACACCACACCAAATCGGACGCTCCGTCTGCCGAAGTCTTTCATCAGAACCGAAACCTCCACAAAGGCGCTAACGTCGGCAGTCCGACAGTCTCCGACAGCCCCACGCGGTGAACGTCACTTGCGAGTTTACCTCCGAGTGCGCAACCGCCCGTCACTCACCCATGGGCAACAAAATCACGGCCACAGAGGAGCCTCCGTCCGGCCGATTCGTCAAACCGAGCAAGCGCCGCTCCCGCTCGCAGAGCGAAGGCGTGACGAGCGACTGCGGAACCGCAGTGACCAACTCGCCCAGTGACAAAGCAGGAGGCATGCCACTACCCACCACAGAGGAAGAAGCCTCCGCCTCCGACAGGAGCGACCGGGCGCGCCGCATCCGCGAAGCCGAGCGGATTCTGCTCGAAATCGCCAACGAGTACGCGGCTAAGCGGGCCGCGGGTCTCGTGCCCACCAAACCCGTTCCGGCGCGGACGCTACTATGGGATGAGATGGAGCGGAGAGCGCGGCGCGGCGTCGGCCGACGAGGCGTCTGCGTCTTCGGACGCGACTCGGCCGACGGAGCGTGCGGCTGTGCGACGTACAAAAAGCTGTCGGACGACGCCGGAGGAGTCTGCGCGTGCTGCGGTCACGGAGCTCCGTGGCACCGACTCACAGGTGGCACAATGTCCGTAAATGGAGGGAGTTCGAGTATGACGCGGTCACGAGGCGCTCGCAGTCGAGCGAGCAGTCGCAATAGTCAGGCACCGGTCGACAGCTCCATGTACTCGCTGGGCAGCGACTATTATGACGAGTATGACGCTGAGTATGACAGCGACAGTGATGAGGACGACGAGGACATCGCTAATGAGGTGGCGAGACCCTACGGCGTGATGGACGACCCCACGCCGCCGCTCACGCACAGCCACGCCCGAAGTGAGGGCGACGCGCTGGACCGCAGCTCGCTCTTCTCGAACGGAGACAGCTTCGGTCTCCCCCCGCGGCTGTCGAGCACCAGTCGCCACTTGGACAAACTGCTGAGCGCCATCGCAAAGTACCGACAGATGGGAATGTCGGAAGACGAGATCGAAGTGAAGATCCGAGAGGACTTCCCGCCCACGGAGCGACTGTCGAACGGCGGCAACTCCCCTCGACCGACGCGAGCGAGTCGGTGAGTCACGGCAGAGTCGGATGCCAGAGACTGTGAACGTACGCAACTTTGTAAATGACTGTAGATAGTCTGGCAAGTCAAACGCAGCGCAATAGAACTCAGTTTTGCTAGGAATCGCCAGCGTCCTCCTTATTTTTTTTACCTGGATATGTTGGGAGGTTTTGCAACTTTCCAGTTTGTAGCTCTACTTGATCAGTTACACCAGGAAACATGGGTTATGAACACATGAAGTATTATTACTGTAAATGAATCTCAATAACTAAACTGTCCTCCTTCCTGCAAAAAAAGAGCTCGGCGATCGGACGTCGGAGCTCTCGCGTCGTTTGCTCTACATTTTGATCTTGTTCTCGGCGATCTCGAGCTCCTGGTTCTCGAAGATGGACGTCACGCGCATCACAACCGACCACGTGATGGCCTGGCCGGGCGCCATCCTCGTGAGACGCGGCAGCAGGCCCTTCCACAAGGCGCCGACGCCCTCCTCCTTAGCGATGACCTTCATGGCGTCAAAGAAGCCCTTGTACTTAAGCTCCTGCCCAGCCACAGTCTCCTGGGCCATGAGCCGCGTCTTGAGCACGTCCATGGGCGTGTTCAACATGGGGCCCAGCGAGCCTGCAATGAGCCCGTTGATGAACGTGGCGTACGTGGGCAGCGTCTTTCCGTCACCGTCCTGCTTGCCCCACACATTGTGATTGAGCCACGCGAAGGCCATGAAGTTGAAGGCCTGGTTGCTGCCCTGACGCGCCATGGTGGGAACGTTGCCCTTCCAGAGCGCGCGCACGCCCTCGTTCTTGACGATGTGGCGCGTGCAGTCGATGGGTCCGTTGAAGCGGCCGACGCCCACCTCCTTCTGCATGCGGGTCTTGATGACCTCGAAGGGCGTGACGATGAACACCGACTCGATGCAGCCGGCTAGCAGTCCGGCCGTGAAGTTGATGGTGGGCGTGATGGGCTTGTCCTTGCCGCCAGCGATCTGCTCCTTGAACCACGCGAAAGACCCGAAACGCAGCGCGTACTTGAGCACCATATTGGTCACGAAGGGAGAGAGGCCCTTGTAGAGCGCCAGCCCGCCCTCCTGCTTGTAGATGGTCGAGCCGCAGTGCACCATGCCCTTGTACTGGCCTGCGCGGTCCAGCTGCAGCCGCGTCTTGGTCACGTCTAGCGGCTGCAGAATGCAGGCCTCGGCCACACCGCCGGCCATGCCCGCCATCATCTTGACGTACACGGGCACGGGTCGATTCTTCATCTCAGCGCCCATGACGTCCTTGAGCGCGCTGGTGGCCAGCACTTGGTCCTTCTTCTGCATGTTCACGAGGGGCGTGGGCTGCATGGTGACTGAGAGGAGTGTGTGGGGGAGAACGGGGCAATGCGCGGCAGAAGGACAAAAGGAGAATGGCCTTGGTCGGAGGGGAGGACGAGGCGCATTGCCCTTGCTTGCTGGTCGGGGACGGTGGTGCCGTGTTAGACCCAATCAAAACAGCGCGGTTCGGGGTTCAAGACTACTAGGGAGACGGCATGTCCTATACCTTGTGATAGTCTATGTCGTTGATGAAGTATTATAGCGTAATTGAACTGTCAAAAATGGTATACTGGGTACAATTGGTTCATATCAGATGAAAATTATTGGAAAAGAAACGGTTGTAAACTGTAATACGGTAGTTGCCTCAGTTTTGGCGTGAAACGTCGTTGAAGTGCGTAGCCGGGCCTTCACGCCGAACACGTTGCGAGGCGTATGTTGACGTGCTGCGGCTGTGCAAGATTCGCAAGGCATTTGCGGCGCGACTTCACCATCGGGGCGGATGCGGTTAGATTATGGCCGATGGAGCGCGAATTCCTCATTATTCGCGCTCGAGTTCGATTGCATGCAAAGTCCATCGCCGTCATTGCGACAAGCTGCTCTGAATAGTGCACTGCAGCCGTTTCGACGTGTAAGCATTAGCTCGCCCACATTTTTTCCAATATTTTTCTCGTGGTGAGAGCGCAACCACCGGCTTCACCTGCTTCAACGCGTCAGCCTGGAAGTTGGAAGTTCCAGTCCAGGGAATCGACGTCGGTGTGTCGATTCGAGACCTTGCAGTGCGAATCAGAGTGCTCAGTCGCGAAGCCATCTTCTTTTTGACCAATAGAATGCGCTCAACTTCCAGTACGTTAAATGCTGCTGTTAAACGCCGCTGAAGCGCAAGGACGTTGACTTCAACCGCACCAGCAATCATCCAAGCGCGCAAGATGACGATCACACCCTGCTTTGCGTAAAAAAAAAATGGTCGACTCAACGTCGACGAAGCACCAAATCCGCTGGAATAGGCAAAGTATCCACCAAGCAAAGTATTCGGCGCTGCGACTGCAGCAGTGAGTTCCGTCCAAGCAAGTCTGTATTGGTTAGCGCTATACGCCTAGCAGCGACACGTCGTTCGCCGTGTTAAACCACGGACGTCTCCGCTGACCAGGTCCCTCTCCACGTTGCGTTTCCGGTGTTGCGCTCTGACCTCGTTGTTGGCTGCCGGTCAGCTATCCCTGGCCCGACTCAATTGAAATCCTTGGCGTATTTCTCCTTCGCCCTTTTCTCCATGTCCGCGTCCACTTGGCCAGTGGTGGGGTCCGTGCCCAGCGGCCGTCGAAATAATAAAATGTGCGGCTCCGGCCTGTAGCAACAAGCAGCAAAGAGAGACGAAGTCAGCACACTCAGCCATGCCCAAGCAAGGCGGCAGCACAGGAACATACTTGTGGATAGCGTAGTGCACCCAGCCGCGACTTTGCTGAACGCCCAGTTGGCGCCACTCGGTCTCATTCAGCAGGCGATCGGGCAGGTTGCGCTGCATCTCCTTTGGCAAAATCACATGTCTACAGGCAAAATATACAACAAAATTCAAAATTATCAGTCAGAAAGGTCGTGTTGGCAGCGCGTTTTGCAAGTGTTGGACCGTATTGGGGGCTACTGAAGACGGCAGACGCACCTGTACTCGTGGGTGTCGTCCACGTACTTCTCCGAGTACTCGATGCGCGACGACAAGTCGGGCGTCATGGCGGCGGAGTCTCTCGGCTTAGCAGCTCCTTCGCGCGCTTCTTGTTAGTGACTGGCGGGGTGTGATTGGCTGAAACCGCTTGGCCTCTATACCGCGTAACGATTGGATAAAATCCAACCGAGCTTGAAGCGACGCGAAAACTCGCAAAGACCACCTGAGCTTGACGCAGCACCATGTCGCGCGAGAACAAGCAGATGGAGACGGACAGTGAGTGATCTTGCGTAACTTTAGTGGATAGGGCGATAGAATGCCATAGTTTAACTTGTTTTCCTGCTGCTAGTGGACGAGCACGGGGACATGAAGAACGACGTGCTGGCGCAGGCTAGCGTGGCGCTGGAGCAGTTCACGCAGGAGAAGGAGATCGCCAAGCACATCAAGACGTGGATGGAGGAGAAGTACGGCCCCACGTGGCACTGCATCGTCGGCTCTGAGTACAAGACGGCCTTCACGTACGAGAGCAAGAACTTTGTGCGCTTCAACGTCGGCAAGAAGTGCATCACACTCTTCCGCCACCCATAGTCAGCTAACTCAACACAGCACCACGAATAAAGTGCACGCAACAACACCGAAGCGTAGGCTGCAAACGATTAAATGTGTTTATCAGGACCGACGTACTGGGGACACAGATGACTGCGTACTACGATCTCGCCACTCTAACCCGCGAAATGGTCCCACCTCCCAGCACCAGCTTAGAAGGCGGCGTTGCCCGGCCACCGAGGGAACGGGATGACGTCGCGGATGTTCTCAATGCCAGTCACGTAGCGGATGAGACGCTCGAAGCCCAGACCGAAACCGGCGTGCGGCACCGAGCCGTACTTGCGCAGCTCCAGATACCACTTGTACTCCTCCGGGTCCGCGCCAGACTCCCTGATGCGAGCCTCCAGCACGTCCAGACGCTCCTCGCGCGCCGATCCGCCGATGATCTCGCCGACGTTGGGCACCAGCACATCAGCGGCAGCCACCGTCTTGCCGTCCTCGTTTAGACGCATGTAGAAGCTCTTGAACTCCTTGGGGTAATTGTAGATCACCACTGGCTTCTTGTAGACCGTCTCGGTCAGATAGCGCTCGTGCTCCGAGCCGAAGTCCGTTCCCCAGACGGGCTTGACCGAGAACTTGCCCTTCTTCAGGTGCTCGGGCTTCAGCAGCAGCTCCACGGCGTCCGTGTACGTGATGCGCACGAACGGCGACTCGACGGTGGTGGCCAGCCGCTCGAGCAGGCCCTTCTCCACGTTCTTGTTGAAGAACTCGAGGTCCTCGGTGCAGTGGTCCAGCGCGTACTGCACGCAGTACTTGAGGTAGTCCTCAGCAAGATCAATGTCGTCCTTGAGGTCCGCGAAGGCGATCTCGGGCTCGATCATCCAGAACTCGGCCAAGTGACGCGACGTGTTCGAGTTCTCGGCGCGGAACGTGGGGCCGAACGTGTACACGTCCGAGAGGGCGCAGCAGTGGGTCTCAACGTTAAGCTGGCCCGACACGCTGAGGTAGGACGGGCGGTCGAAGAAGTCCTTGGAGTAGTCGACCTTGTTCTCCTTGGTGAGCGGCAGCTTGCCGTCCGGGTGCTGGCTGAGCAGCGTCGTGACGCCGAACATCTCGCCGGCGCCTTCGCAGTCCGACTCGGTGATGATGGGCGTGTGGATGTACAAGAAGCCGCGCTGGTTGAAGAACTCGTGCGTGGCGAAGGCCATGGCGTTGCGCACGCGCATGGCGGCGCCGTGGATGTTGGAGCGCGGGCGCAGATGCGCGTGTGCGCGCAGGTGCTCGAGCGTGTGGCGCTTCTTGCTCATGGGGTACGTGGCACTATCGGGGATGCCGCCGTAGACCATCACCTTGGCGGTCTTGAGCTCCACCTCCTGTCCCTTGGCGGGGGACTTGACCACGACGCCCTCCACGCTGAAGCTGGCGCCCACGCCGCCGGACGCGATGGCGGCCGCGAAGCCCTCAGTCTCCTCTTTGTTGATGACGCACTGCACACCGGCGAAGCACGAGCCGTCGTTGAGCTCCAGGAAGGCGAAGGCTCCAGCGCCGGCCTCGCGCAGCGTCTTGGCCCAGCCCTTGACCGTCACTGTCTGGCCCTCGAGCTCCAGGCCGCTCTGGAGCAGCTCCTTGACGCGGATGCGGTTGCGGCGGAACAACGTGGGGGCCGTCGTCGGCTTGGCGGAAGGCACCACGGCGTCCATAGTGCGGTACTTCTAGGGGAACTTGAGCTACAGGCCGCTAATTGCGAAATGGTTGGGTGCTTGGATTAACGCGTCAGATCTGCATAAACAAGCGTGATTGGATGAATAGCGTCGTACTTAGATGGTACACGACGGATCATTGGATAAAAAAAGCATCGGAGGCCTTCGATTGGCGCAAAGTTCTTGTGGCGTTTGCTGTACGTACTTAGTCGAGGGTATGCAGGATGAGCCTGCTGCGTCGGACGCTGCAGGTTGTTGGCGTGCGCGTGGACGCCACCAAGGCCAACAAAGTGGCCAAGAAGCTGCACGCTCATCTGCTGAACGTGCCCAAGCTGCGCAATGTGGTGCCGGACCCTGCAGATGAAGGGATGAAGCTGGTGCTGCTGAGCGCGAGTGTCGAGACGTTGCACCTGCTGCGTCAGACATTGGCGGGCTTCCTGCGCGCTGAGAGCTTCAGCTTCGTGCCCCACGCAGTGCAAATCGACTGCAACAAAGATGCAAAGGATCCCGTGGTGGTGGAAAACAGCAAGGAGTGTGCAAACAGAGCTGAGAACCGCGTGATCAAGACGCTTCCTATTGGCGACGTGTCCTTCCGCCCCGTTGACGACTACAACGTGCAGCAGCTCCATGAGATCAATGAGGAGCTGTTTCCAGTCAAGTATGGCAGTGAATTCTACGAGTACGTGGCAGATGCACCCGAGGGATACTGCAAACTCGGTATGTTGCTGTGCGCGATCGGAATGTGGTGGCTTTTGTCTGAATTAGATGCTATGCAGCGTATACAGACGACGGTACTGCTATTGGTGCGGTGTGTTGTGAAGTGGAGAAGGTGAAGATATCGGGCAAACGCCGCTATCGTCTGTGCATCCTGACGCTTGGCGTGATGGAGGAGTATCGACGTTCCAGACTAGGTGAGCTATGAAACCCCGCCCTTTTCTCTGCAAACTACAGTAATTAAGAGTTGCAGATCGACTTACGACAGTGTTTCTTGATTCTGCAGGTAGCTTGATGCTGGAGAGCGTGATCGCGCAGGCTCAGAAGGATGGCCTCGCGTATGTGTATCTCCACGTACAGTGCAGCAACACGGCCGCGCAGCGGTTCTACTTCGCACACGGCTTCGAGTGCACCAAGCTCAAGCGCAACTACTACTCGCAACTCAACCCGTCACACGGCTTCGTTCTCCGCAAGCAGCTCTCCCTTGCAGAGTAGCCTACACTGTGTAGGCTTAGCCATGTTGCACTTCAACATAACGCACCATCATGTGCGCCACGTCATATTCATGTATTACACACCAACAGCAAGTGGCCATCAGTTCGTGAACCCATTATAACGAGTGCTACATCATGTCCAAGCCGCTGCTGGACAAGAAGCTGTTCAAGAAGACGCTGGAGGTCGTGGGCGTGCGCGTGGAGGCCAAGAAGATCGGTCGTGTGGTCAAGAGGCTGCACGGCCACCTGCTGAACCTGCCGCGGCTGCGCAACGTGGTGCCGGACCCGACCAACCCGGACCCGTACAAGAATTCCAGCAGTAAATTGATCCTGCTCAATGCCAAAGTGAAAGACGCGGAGACGCTGCAGCCACTTAATGAGGAGCTCGTGGGCTTCTTGAAGGACGAGAGTCTGGCCTTCGTGAGCCACGCCATTGAGCTGGACTACAGCTACTTCGCCGTGGACCAGGTGCTCAGCGAGCTGCTACCCAAGGGTATGGACATCCCCAGCTCCTTCGAGACGGTCGGACACATTGCCCACTTGAACCTGAGAGACAACCAGCTGCCGTACAAGAACGTCATCGGACAGGTCATTCTGGACAAGAACGCGCAGATCCGCACGGTCGTCAACAAGACGGACAATATCGAGACCAAGTTCCGCACGTTCCCGATGGAGGTGCTGGCTGGTGACGATGACATGAAGGTGGAGGTGCACGAGAGCAAGGCCACGTTCAGGTTTAACTATGCCGAGGTGTACTGGAATTCGCGCCTGCAGCAGGAGCACCTGCGGGTTATCCGCGGCATCAAGCCACACGACGTCGTGTGCGATATGATGTGCGGTATTGGACCGTTCGCCATCCCCGTGGCGCTCAACGGCAGCAAAGTGTACGCGAACGACCTGAACCCTCGCAGTTACCACTACTTGAAGGAGAACATCACGGTGAACCAGGTGGAGAAGCTCGTCACCGCCTACAACCTGGACGGCCGCGAGTTCTTGGCCAAGCTGCTGAGCGAGAAGAAGCAGTTCACACAGGTGCTCATGAACCTGCCGGCTATTGCTCTTGAATTTTTGGACGCCTTCCCTGGGCAGTTCGACCACTGGGAGGGAGAGCTGCCGTACATCCACTGCTACTGCTTCTCCAACGCCGACGACGTCAAGAAGGACGTGAAGGAGGTAAGAAACTGCCATCTAATTGCTGTATGTTGTCGTTGCTCTGACGTTGTTTGTGTTGCTGCTGCTATAGCGCGCCGAGAAGATCATGGGCGGAGAGCTGGACATGGCGAGGACGTCGTTCCATCCCGTGCGCGATGTGGCGCCCAAGAAGGTCATGGTCTGCATTTCGTTCCAGCTGCCGGAGTCTATCGCCTTCAGTGCAGAGCGCCGGGCCTCCAAGCAGGACGACCCAAAGCGGCGGAAGGTTGAGGCTGATGCAGCAGCGTAATTGTGCTCGGGAGGGTCCCGCATGTTAGAGATGGAAGTCACGGTGGGAACGAGTAAAAATCAATCTCCAGCCGTGTGGTTCTACGTATTTCTTTTAAGCTGCGCTATGTCGAGATTGTTTGTAGTCCAGCTACGGTGTGAGTTGCCTGCGCAGCACGTAGCAGTCTGGCGGCTCGATGCGCTTGTAGTAGTTGCGCAGGATCTGCGTGGCTTCGAATCCGTGCGAAAGGTAGAAACGCAGCGCTGCGATGTTGCTGGTCTGGACGTGGAGATATACCTGTACCACTCCGTCCCGAGTGGACTGGTCGATCACTCCTTCCAGCAGTCGACTAGCTGCATGAATCACAAGATTCAGAAGGACCGCTTCGCACTTCAGCATAAGTTCGGACGGCAGACCTACCGATTCTAGCACGACGATAGCTTTCCACCACTCCGAGCGTCATGATGTAAGTGCGTTCAAGTCCTTCGGGTCCTCCTTCCACGGGTTCTCTTCGACAGCAAATAGCTCCTACAGCATAACTCCCGACGCAGGCTGCACATACAATATCAACGTCCAACTTCAGCATTGAGACAACATGGCCGCCTACCTAGCTGGGCGTATCCCGGCGGAGAGCTCACGACCTCCTTGTAGAACGTCAAGTTGTATCGCACGGGGAAGAGCTGCAGATTGAGGTCACGCAGTCGCTGCACATTGTCCTTGTCCACTGGCTCAAAGACGACAAAGTCCGCCGTCACTGGCCTCGAAGCATCGTCCGTGTCGCACTTGGTCGTTTTGCAGCACGTCTGCATGGCCACGTGGTGGCGAATTCGCTTGTGCCACCAGCGAAACGCTTTGGTTTCGTCTCCCGTAACGGCGCAGGTTGAAGTGGACCGTGACCACTCGTCTGCGATCTTTGACGCAGATCTCGAGTCACTTTCCATTTTGCTGTCTCGAGTCATGATGCTCGTCTTCGCTCTCCTCATCTCCGCTGCGACTGCATCGGATGAATTGGCAGCACTTGAACGCCCCGTCTTGGCGTCGTCAAATCTCCTGGACAGCGACGAGTTCTTCGTGTGCGGATCCAAGGTGCGCGGCATGAACGGGCACTACGTGCTGCAGCCTCCTGCTGTAGTGCAGTCGGACCCAGACACGCCCGTGTTCTTCCGCGAAGACGCCACTAAAGGGGAGGACGCAGAGTCTACAGAGGTGACGCTAGCGACGGACACGGCGACGGATTTCCGTCTCTTCCGACACAATGGCTTCTGGATGCTCGCAGACGTGGAGCCCTGGCCGCCCGTGACCCATTTCCGATGCGACCCGACCAAGACTCAATTGATCGGGATCGACGTTGTGGACGTGTGCGGCTTGGGACAGCCGACGCCGCCCCGGATCGGCTACTCACCAGCAGATCCGAAACTAGGAGACACACCTCTCACTCTGCAGCAGCAAGACTGCCACAAAATCGAGCAGGCAATGGCCGAAACGAACAAGAATGTTTCGACTCGCAAGGAAGAGCTCTAACTACTAATGACATTTGATACGTGCCTGTTATTGTTTGTCCGTGACTTAGTTCCACGCGACGGCGAGGTTCTGCTTCCTGACAGCGAAGACACAAGCTAAAGGAAGGTGATCGGAAGGGCAGTTAGCGTTGGGCAAGTACGACGACGTACGGCCGAAGATGTTCGGGAGAATCGGAGCGCACCACGTCCCCATGTAGCGTGTACTCGCGTATCTGTCGGTCTCCTTGGCGTCTTCCACCACACTTTCGTGCCAGTTTGCTGGCTTATGTTTCACCCATTCAACATCTTCAACGCTGACAGGCTCACGAGCATCTTGTCCAGTTGCCTCCAGCTCTTCCAGCGTCGGCAGCTCAAGCAATTGGAAGGGAGTGAGCTGACCTGACGAGTGGAAGATGTAGTCGATCGTTCCCTGGAAGTTATTGCTGGAGAATGTGAGCTCGGGCTCGCTCAGGTACTCGGCGTACGCACCGTAGGCGCTCTCCATCATCTCGCTGTGAACAAGTTGGCTATCTCGATCTGCTCGGGGCTGCAACGTTGTGTATCGCTTCGCCTCAGCACGTAGATCACTTCCTCCGACCGCCGTATCAATTGAAGACAGAAGGGGCCGTGGACACACGTCACCATTGACAATTGGCTTCTCTAGTTTTGCATCGCTGGTGTATCGTGGCGTACGACCTGAGCCAAAGGAGATTTCGTACGGTTTGACGTCTGGAGGTACGTCTGGAGCAAGATGCAAGTCCTTTTCGTCGAAATCAGCACTGGACAGGGTTCTCTTCTTGTAAGCAGCATGCTCCAAAGTGCTTTCAGGAGCTGAAGGTTGGCTCCAATGACCCCATCCGTGCTCATTGCGCGCCATGACGCGGAACTGGTACGTCATGTTAGCGCTCAACGATGTCACTACGAACGATTTGGCCGTTCCGTCGGTCACTGACAACTCGTACAAGAAGCCCGACGTCTTGGTTGCACAGTTTTTCACGGCAACTTTGTACTCCAGAATGGGAACCGAGGGCGTGAGTGTTGTCAGCGATGGCGGTGGTGGTTGCCAAGCGATTCGTAGAGACGAAGATGTAAGATCGTCAACCACAGGACGACTTGGAGCTGCTGGTGCTTCTGCAACGGGTCTCCGACGCCCAGTCAGGATGGTATGGTACACGTCACTGCTCGGGGTGGCGTTGAAGGTTCCAGCCAACACAATGGGCAGTTGAAAATCCGCGTTGAACACAGCAACTCGACGGCACAAATACTCGGTTTGAAGCACTCGAACCCGCTCCAAATCTGCAGTCGGGCCTGCAGCGAGTTGGGTGTTGACGATACAAAGTGCAGAAGGCAAGACTGAGGTCTCCCACGGCTGCAAGCATACCAGTAACGCGAGTTTATCTTGTTTCGCCCTTGCTGCGAGGTTCGGATCGTTGATATTTGCGCACAGCTCGTTCAGGTGTACTTCAGTCGATCGGAACAACTGAAAAGTGCTCTTCCTGAACGCAGTGACGAGTCCTTCGTCAATCTCTTTGGTCCCTGAAGCTGAATCTGGTGCAGAAGATGTAGCGTAGATACTGTCATATCCTGCGGTAGCCAGCTCTACCGCCCACCAGTCATCGTACTCGTCCACTTCCTGTACATCAAAGTATTCGCATAGTTAGTAGAGACCGAGCCAAGTGGAACTGCATCCATCGCTACCTGCAGGCACATGATGTCGGCATCATACGACAAGATCTCTCTATCCACCGTTGACATGTCAAATCCTTCGTCAGCAAATAAAAGCCAACGTCTAGGATTGCAAACACATACACTAGCAGACGCCACCTTAGCAGACGCTCTCTACGCTGTCGGATGTTGAGGATCGCGGCGCTAACGTAGCTCTTGCCTCCCCGCTGCATCTTCCGAGCTCCCATTTGCGACATCAAATTGTACGTGAGCACCGACACCTTCTCGAGATCCGCCAGCTCCCCCAATTCCGCCAAATCGGCTCTTGCAGGCACAAGCGCGCGGAACGGGGGGTCCTCAACACCGGGCGCTGCCATGCTGCACTTGTGCCGCGCCCTTTGGCCAAGAGACGGAGCAGCCTTTACAACGGCATACAACATGCCATTACACGGGCCGCATTTTCAATCTGCAAAATACGGACTCAATATGGTGCGTGCTGCTCTCCTAGGGAACCTTTATCTCACCGTATCTTCACCTATAGAGATCCAATCACGACAAAAAGCGGAGCGATCTCTTCGTGGTTGTCTCTAGTATATCTGACCTAAATGCCCGTCTTTGAATCGCTCTCAGGACGCCGGCGCATTGAGAACTGTGAACGGTCAGACGGGCACTTTGGTACTGGACGTCCAGGGACAAGTGCTCTCGGCCACGGGGGACTTGCGAGGCACCACAGGGGAGATCGCGGCCGAGACTATCTTCTCCATGCTACAGGACTCGAGCAGCGTGCTGGATGCCAGCCAGAAAGAGGAACTGCACCGCATGACGAGTAGGAAGCGCTAAAAGAGCTGCTTGAGATTGGTGCTAATTTACTGTTGCTGTGCACTACAGTCAACTTTCCGACGTACGACTACGTGGTGACACTGGATGCTGAGCAGGTGTACGTGGTCAAGCGCAGCACTGTGCAGGAATGAGGAAACGGAGGAGAAAATGATCGATTGACATGTGAAAAGAAGATGAACTCAGGGTTTTCTGTTTATTTGTTGGTAGAGGTGAGTTTGCTGGGGTTAGTCCTCCAAAGCCAACTTCTCTTTGAGTAGCTGCTTGTATGTGGCTTCGCGCTCCTGAAGCTCCTGCTGGCGCTGCAGACGACGGTATTCTTCTTTCTCCTGCCGACGACGCTTTTCGGCGTTGCGGGCAGCTAACAGATCCATCTTGCGGTGCGAGTTGGTCTTTTCGAGATCCAACAGCGCCTTCAGCCGCTTCTCCTCGTCGATAATGGCGCGCTTCTCGCGACGCAGCAGCTCCAGGTCCGACGTTTCAGTGAGCGCCTTGAGGATCACCTCGCTCTTGGCCTCTTTGGCGCGTCGCTCGAGCTCGCGTTGGCGACGAGTGCGCTCCATCATGCGCATTCGATGCTCTTCGTCCAGACGTTCGTTGTCGGCAACGAGGTTCACGTGGAACGGGGAGCGCGAGGTCTTCTGCGTCCACTTCTCCAAGTGCTGTCGGCGGGCGCGGATCTTGTTCAGACGTCGAGCCCGCTCCTCCTGCGCCAATGCCAGCCGCACCTGGTCTCGCTCCATATACTTCTTGGACTGGATGGCAGCACTGTCCGAGTACGGCATGGGCGCATCGTCGAATTCGCCATCGAACTCGCGGTCAAGCGAGGCCGTCGACCGCGAAGCCGCCGAAGACACCGAGCGACTCAACGGTCGACGTCCTTCATTCTGCTGTCCTCCATCTTCGTCCTGGTATCTAACATCACCTTCAGTGCAACCCTCGTCGTCCCCAGAACCTTCATCCCTCTGCTGTTCTTCCTCCTCCTCGTCGAACTTCAATGCCTGCACAAAGCGTTCGTCTACCAAACACACCACAGTTAGTCTGCGAGCCAGTATCAATATTTCGCATAAAAGGCAGCACAATCCGCACCAAGTTCCTCTTGTTGCGCCGGCATCTCGTCCTGAGCAATTCCACAACAGCTTCAATGTGCCAATCGCACATGGCTACATCTAAAATTGCCGTCGGTATTTTTAGAAACATGGTGTGCGCCACACCACCTTTTCCAAAATTGAAAACGCTAGAAGAAGAGATCCGCGCCAAAGGGACACGACCCATTCGAGGTTTAGCCAACAGGTCAAAAAGCATGGTATCCGACCTTCGGGATGCGAAAACGTCAACTTCGTCTTCAAAAAACAATAACGCAATGGAGAGCGATATCCCAAGTGAAGCGGAGATGGGTGCGTTGTTCGAGGCAGCAATGAGGCAGCAGCAGCAGGCTACAAAGGCCGGAGTGGCGCCCAAAGTGACGCAGGAGGAGCAGCACAAGTTCCTGTCGGCCATGAAGGACGTCGAGTTCCGCTCGCTGCTCAACGAGTACATGCAGGAGATCTCGGACCCGCACAATCGCGCCGAGACGGAGCAGTATTTAGCGCAGCTCGAGAACGAGCAGAAGGTGCCAACCGACAAGCAGCTCGTCAAGCCCACGCCCGGTTTCGTGGTCAAGACCAAGTGGGAGGCGTCGCAGAAGATCTTCGTCAATGTGTGCAGCAGCGACAAGATGCAGCCGCCGTCGAGTACCAAGGTGACCAGTGGCCAGCAGGGCTCGTCGTGGAACTTGCCCTACTCTTTGGGACCAGAGAGACTTGAACCGGACAAAGGCGGCTCCAGCGTCCCCACCTTTGACGTGTGCTTCCACCCGAGAGTCATTGAGTTTGCAATGG
Source organism: Phytophthora lateralis (assembly GCA_000500205.2). NCBI lineage: Eukaryota > Oomycota > Peronosporomycetes > Peronosporales > Peronosporaceae > Phytophthora > Phytophthora lateralis. The sequence goes on from KV725008.1 coordinate 30,462, forward strand.
CACGGGCGGACTACCGACACATGGTGATCAGTACGTGCTTGGATGCAGTGGAACCGATACTGCGCGAGACGAGGCGTAAGCCGAAGGCTTTACTGGCGAGGAACTACCATATTCTTAAAGGAGTGTTCTACAAGTCCGGAGAGCCAGTGACTATGTGCTTGAGGAAGGAGCGCGATGCGCCAGAGCCAGCCAAGTCCACGACGAAAGTGGTCCAATCCAAGACAAAGCGTACCAGTGGTGAATCTGGAGACAAGATCACGGTGCTGGGTGACAAGGAGAACGCTCAAACGATTGCACAAGTAGAAACTAAACCTGGTGATTCTGTTCTAAGCGAACTGGCTCATGTGGAACAGAGCGAGAAGAGCTCTCCGTTAATCAAGGACGTGTCGAGCACCAAGTTGGACGCGAAACAACAGATTGGCAAGCAAAAGAAGAAGATGGAGCACCAACTGATTTATCGTGGACGCTTCGAGCTCCTTCACCACATGCAAGCGGATCCAGGCAAGAATGTACCTGAGGATCGCCATCGCCCCAAGGAATTGGTGGTCGAAGTAAGTTTTCCTCTTTCCTTAAACGCCAAGGGGTTAGACCTGGATGTGAGCGAGCGGATGGTGCGACTGTCGGCGGGCTCCAGTGTTCCAGGCAATTACGAACCACTGGAACTGGCATTGCCCTTCCCGGTCATTGAAGACAAGGGCACGGCAAAGTTTGACCGCAAGAATCACAAACTGGTAGTGACGTTGCCTGTACAACCCCCACCTACACCGAAGCCGCAGTCTGTTTCACTAATCGTTCAAGACGAAGACGAAGATGGAGTACAGGAGGAAGACAAGCGAGAGTCTTTAACCCACGGTGATCAAACTGAGACAACAGTACGGACGAACACTGAGACTCTTGCATCAAAGCAGAAGAAGGAAGGTGAAGATGAGTTCCGCATGCTCAGGGAGACGGCGCTGATGGTGACAAACGACCCACAAGTGCTGGCATACGCGAAACGTAGGGCCCAAAGCCAAACGTCAGCACCATCGAGTCGCCCGTCACCTACTGTAATGACTGAACCTGCAGCTATAAAGGACGACATCTTCGACGACATGCCACCGCTTGAGAGCTGCAGTGATGAAGAAGAGGAGATTGACACGACGGCGGGTGCTAAAGAAGCAGTGAAGGTATCACCCCCAGTGTTAACAGCGGCTGTCAACCCAGTGCCCGAGACCAAGAAAGTTACAGAACTGATCAAGCCACCTTTCGAGACCCACACAACCGACGCGTGCCTATCGTACATCGTGGGTGTGGCTGGCATTGATTCGGCCAGTGTAAAACTCACGTTCCCAACTACGTCTTCGTTGAAACTCCGGTTCTCCGACAGTGATGATCGGGTGTACGAAATGCAGGTCGCAGTGCTTCCAGTCGATATTGAGCCGTTCGGTGCAGAGGTTGACGTGGCTAGCGAAAACATGGTGGTCATTCTTCAGAAGAAATATGCACCGGATTCTGCCTCTCAACCTGGGTCTCCCAGGGAAGTTGTGGAAGTTGAAGCACCAGCGCCCCCTCTAAGTGCTGCTCGATTCCAAAACCAGCTTCTGTACGAGCTCGACTAACCCAATTTTGGGGGCATTAAGCTGATGATCACCATCGTGTTGTTGTTGATTAGGGAGCTAAACACTGAAAATGATACCGACAAAAGTGCCATTATCTTTTCAGAATCCAGACTTCTTACCTGCTTAATCGTTGTACGTATGCATTGCCGGTATGCAGATCGTTGGTTGCTGCCTACAACGACTTTGCGTCGTCTTGATAATGACGCTGTTGCTGTCACTGCACGTATACAAGCGTCCTCCGAATTCCGATCTCCAGATGTGCTGTTCGACGCGTTTTTCGAGATGCATCTAATCCAAAAGTTAGGATGCAGCAAAATGGTCAAGTGAGACAGACAGCATTGACTCTTTCTGGCCATACATGTACTGTACTTGCTTCCAATTGACAGTCTTCTAGCTGTGATCACTTTTCAATTTGCTTTCAAGCAATCCAGATCGTCTTCAACCACCGACCACCTGAAAAAGCTTACAACATGGTCGACGCGACAGTACTCCTCGTCGTTCGAATCCTCGCTGGCTTCGGTACATTGGCCCTGGCCTGTAGTCCCTCGATCCTGATGTACCAGATTCACAAGCAAAAGCACGTGGGTGTCGCCTCCGTCATTCCACTCGTCATGCTCGTGAGCAACTCGCACCTTTGGATGATGTACGGGTACATGGGCGATAACTACTTTCCCATCTTCAGCTGCTTCGCCTTCGCAGATCTCGCAGCACTGGGTTACGTTGCCGTTTACTGGCGGTATACTGCCGATCGCCGCTATGTCGCTCGAGTCCTCGCCGTAATGATGACAGTTCTCGCCACACTTACAATCTACGCTATCACTGGCGGGTTTGGTTACACTGGCCAAACGCGCGCAGAGGTGGCCAAAACTTTGGGATACATTGGCGACGCGACGGCTATCTGCTTGTACGCCTCTCCGATGGAGAAGGTGGTTCAAGTGCTCAAGCACAAATCGGCCGCCTTCATCAACGCCCACATGGTGATGGCGAGTCTGACCAACAACGTCATGTGGCTTACGTACGGCATGCTGCAGGACAACTGGATCATTATGGGCCCCAACATTCTCTTCGTCGCGCTCAACTCGAGTACACTGGTGCTGTGCATCGTGTACAACACCAAGACCCACCCGCTGCCTGAAAGGTTTTACACCAACACCGACGATACTCCAATCGAAGTGACCATCGAACTGTCACCGAAGAGCAACAAAACGCAAAACAACATCCAAAGTCCGGAGTACAAGGCAATGCAGTCGCCACTGGGACCACTTGGCCTCCAGTTCGACAGAAATTAAGAACAACTAAACTATTACTACTACTAGTAATCCACACAAATCAGCTTTACACTTTATTCGATCGCTTTATCGGCGAGCACCAACGCGATATCTTCCTCTTGGACTGCGATCTCTTCTCGCAGAGAAAGGCGCTGGGCTCGAAGCTCTTCCATTTTGTCGCGAACTTCGCGAATCTTGGCATTGTTCAGCTCGATGTTGTCTTCCAGCCGCATGAGGACCTCCGGCAGTATCGTCGTGACCATCTCCTTGGTCCTTTCCCACTTGACGCGCTCCTCTTCACACAAGAGGCTTGCAACAGGCAACGATTGCTCTTGATCAGTGGAGCCGCCTCCTTCCAAGTTCCCCAGCATCTCTTCGCAGTTTTCGAGCCGCTGCACAATATCGTCGTGCTGATGCGTGCACCGTTGTCTCGTGTAGTCTAGCAGCTCTAGCGCAGAGCCTAATTCCGCCTCCTGCAGCACAACCGCCTCCATCTGATGCATCAAATTGTCTCGCGCCACTCGCGACGTCGCCAGTCGCTTGCTACCGCTCCTCGATCCACGTTCAAACTCAAAAGACCCAGTATCCGTGGACACACCCTCACCCTCCAACGACTGCAAAGGCTCTTGCAGCGCAGTCCAGCCCTTCTGCGGCACCACAAGACATCCCTTCATCTTCTTCATCAGTCGTTTGCACCAAATATAGTGTAGCCATTACACCGGAAAGTTGAAGTTACGTACACCACATCATTGACTACTTAGTCGTCACACCAATCGATCAATGACTACCCAGGTGTCAGACCTCACTTCCACCCGTCGCCAAGCATCCATTGACACACTCGCGTCCAGCCAAAACGGTTGACATGACGCTCTATGAACAGGAGCAGGAGCTGGAGCTGCTGACGCCGCCGCCATCGGCCGCGCCATCTCTGGAACGCGTCGGACTGACGGCGCCTTCGCTGCTGTACTCGGCCGACGGACGCTACGTGTTCCAGCGCCAGTCGCACGTGGTGCGCGTGCTACACGCTAAGAGCGGGCGCGTGTTGCACGAATGTGTGCGCGTGGCCGACAAGAGCGCTGTGACAGCGCTGGCGCTACACCCGCACAACGCACTGCAGCTGCTGGCCGCGTACGCAGATGGCTACATTGTCGTCTGGGACTTTGAGGAGCACAAGTCGCTGCTGGAGATGGCCACGGGCAAGCCACTGCTGTGGATGGGCTCGAGCCGCACGAACCCGTCGCTGCTGCTGCTCGTGGTGCAGAGCGAGGCCGAGAGCTGGAGCGTCTTCGAGTTCAGCTTACCAAGCAAGAAGTTTGGCCGTGAGCTGTTGAAGAACTCCAGAGACCGCTTCCAGGCAGCTGCCATGCAGAGCTATTTGGTGCCACAGGGAGAGGGGGAGAACGCGGTTGCTGGAGACTACTTTGTAGCAATTGGTGGAAAGAGCATCACGTCCGTTTGGATGAACCAGCTCACGGACGACGACCACACGGGCCGCGTCATCAAGAAGGAGAAGCGCGTCCACACGCACAACGCGACGTGCGTTGCTTTGAGTCCGACGAGCTGTGAGTTTTCGGTGGGTGACACGTACGGACAGATCCACCGCTTCCTCCGAGACGGACAGGCCCAGAGCTCGGACGCGATGTTGCACTGGCACTCGCACGCTGTTCACTGCGTTCAGTACTCTTGCGACGGTCAGTTCCTCATGTCTGGCGGTGAAGAGAGCGTGCTCGTGTCGTGGCACTTGGAGTCCGGCCGCCGTGCGTACCTGCCGCGTCTTCCGGCGGCAGTGGAATGCATCGCCCCCCGTCTGGACGGTGGCATTTATGCTGTTAGCCTGGCCGACAACTCTCTTTTCCAGTACAACCCTGTCACTCGTGAACAGGAGTGGGAGGCGCGTGGATTGGCTCGCGCGGGTGCTTCGGCCGCCTTCACGGTGCCTAGCCGTCAGATCACGACTGACCCGGTTTCTAAAGCACTTGTTTTGAACGGATCTTCGGGAGCTGGTGTGCTGCAGTTCTACGAACCATTTGCTGACCGTGTGCTGCAGACACTGCTGCTGTCGGAGCGTAACCAGGTTACCCGTACGGAGAAGGAGGTGCTACCAATGCTGATTGCGTCGCACCTGCGCTTTAGTGCTCGTGGCGATGACCTTGTTACTCTTCACGCACCCAGCAAGGCGAAGGTGGGCGAGGCGCAGTCGTTGCGGTTCTACTCGCGTCGGGTGGATGGATCTTTCTTTGTGAACACTGCTGTGGATGCCCCTCACAGTCGGGCTTATGTGACTGGAGTGGCGTTCTCTCCAAACCCTCACCATGGTTGTGTCGTGACTGCTGACAAGCTTGGCGATTTTAAGGTTTGGGAGAAGACGACGCTCGCTGCAGGTGGTACGGCGTGGAACTGCCAGGCTGTTGTTCGCTTCCGCGATGAGCCCGTTACGGCTGTGAATTTTGCACGTGACGGCTCGTTGCTTGCCGTGGCATACGGCAACAAGCTTACGCTTTGGGACATTGATACCCACTCTTTGCGTCGTGTGATCCCGTCAGCTGATGGTCAAACGATTCGCCAGATAGTGTTTCTTGGCGCTAACTCGCCCTTCGTGGTGTTGGTGACTGAGAGCCAAGTTCAAGTGTGGAACCTACTTACGCTTTCTCTGTGGTGGCGCTACGCGGTTCCGGACGGTGCTGGTGTGGCTGAGGAGACGCTACTCGAGCGATTCCTTGTGTGGGTGCCGGTGGCCGAAAACTCGAACAAGACTTTGGTGCTCGTGTTCGAACCCCAGACGCCTGTCCCTAAGTGCGTGCGTGTCGTGGATCTTGGCTCCAAGCTGTGGAGTGCTGGTTTCCACCCTGGAACCGGAGACATTGTGCTCCTAGACATGAACACCGGCGTATGGAGGCTGGATGGCCCCAACGCCAGGTCGCTGGAAGCCCGGCGCCGCAAGGTGGCCCACGTGGCTGCTGTTGCCGAGCGTGATGCTGCCAAGGATCGTGAGCACGAGGCCAAGGCTCTGAGCGCTATCTACAATGCTGCCAGGGGTGGCCGTGTTGTTAATGAGACGAAGCCGGTTGAACACAGTGCCGCAACTACCAATGGCTCAGCAACTAGCAGTCTGTTTGACGCGCCGGCCCACGTATTGCCGTCGATGACGGCTCTGTACAGGTCTTTCATGGATACGATGTTGCCGAAGCCGCACCAGGGCGTTGAGGCTAATGGCGAGGCGTCCAGCAACGGAGCCAAGCGGGCAAATGGTGAAGCGGCCAAGCAGAGTAAGAAGAAGCGGCGCAAGCAGCAGCAACAACAAAAGCACCAGAACGCGGAGGAGCCTTCGGTCATCGACCATGGCGAGCAGCAGAATCGCATGAAGCTCCAGGTCGAGAAGGAACTGGCCAACACGGAGCTGCAGCAGCAGACATATTCCAAACTGCTCGAGACATTCCGCAAGAAAAGGGCGCAAAAGGCTTAGATGCACTTCGCGTAAGATGAAATAGATTTTCGTGTTTAGCTACTCGCTGGAGTATGTATCCTTCAGATCAACACTGCAAGGCCCAATGTGTATTCATTCTGGCAAGTTTATCGACGCTGACAGTCCCGCATTAGTTGAAAAGGTGGTGCTTGTCACGCTTGCGCTTTCGTATTTTCTTCTTGGCAACATCAATGTTCCGCTCTTGCCACTTGCTTTTGCTCAGCTTGACGGGCCGGTTGCCGATGTATTTCCCGTTCATTTCGCGCAAGGCCTTGGCGCAGTCGAACGGGTCGGCAAAGCTCACAAAGCCGTACCCGCGGGACTTGTGCGTGAGCTTGTCCCGCACCACGCGCGCGCGCTGGAACGACGCATACGCAGCGAAGCTGTGCGCGAGCAGCTCGTCACTCACTTCATTGCCCAGGTCTCCGCAGAAGAGGCGGAAGTCGTTGTCGGGCCAGTCTTCGAGTGTCGGGTCCTCCCACACAGCTCCACCGGCAAGTCGCAGGTGTCGCTTGGATTTCTTGCCGTCAGCTCTGCCGTGCGGTCCTGCAGCGATGCTGGCCGCGGTTCTCCTGGGGTCGTACTCGTACACACTCTGTTGCCTGTTCATCATATCCTGCTCCTCCATGGACAGCACATGGCCCGTCTCCATGTCCACACGAGGCTGCGTGGATCTGTACGACGCAGCGCTCTTGGCAGCTGCAACTGTAGCTGCATGCTCACCCGTTGTGCCTGCTGGGAAGCCACTGAGCGCTCCTCGATGGGCCGCCACATCTTCCAGCGTGTTGAGCTTCATGCGGCCGTCTACTGAACTTATTTCAGTACTTTCAATCAACGATCCCATTGGTTGCGGTTTCTTTACGGGCGCGGGGCGCGGCGGAGCCATGTAGATCTTGGGCTTAGCCACGGGCTCGGCCAATACGGTCTTGGGCTTCTTTACAGGCGGCTGCTCATCCTGCTTGGGGTCGTCGACCTGCTCTAGCGACTGGATCTCGGCCTCGAAGCGCGCGAACTCGTCGTCCAGGTCCGCCATCGTCTTCTATAACGTTCCAGCTTCTCAGTGGCTGAAATAATGAACGAATAGGATTGGATGAAAGTCATCAGCGGATGGTTTGTTTCCATTGGCTGGAAATGTTTCATGTGACTTGAGTGGATGCTGTTTGGCGAAAGCAAAGCAGCAGCCACCATGGACGAGGAGTACGACGAGGCCAACCACCGCGACATGGAGGATGAGGAGATCCCGGAGGAGGAACTCGAGGAGGAGGTCCCGGCCGAGGACCTGTACGAAGGAGGAGACGACGCAGCCAATGAGCAGAACAAGGTGCAGGTGCTGGACGAGTCCCACAAACAGCCCAACGCGCACCGCGTCACGACCCGCTACATGACCAAGTACGAGCGCGCCCGCGTGCTGGGGACGCGCGCCCTGCAGATCTCCATGAACGCGCCGGTGATGGTGGACATTGAGGGCGAGACGGACCCGCTCAAGATCGCCATGAAGGAGCTGCGCGAGCGCAAAATCCCCATCATCATCCGCCGGTACCTGCCCGACAACTCTTTCGAGGACTGGAGCATCGACGAGCTCATCATTGAGTAGATAGAGGAGACGAACGGTTGCTATACAACATACACAACATCTTTTATACCGATTCAGAGAGACTTTGTCCATTGACACACGAGAAATGACGTTGGAAGAGATGTATTCGACAAGGAGTTAGAGCTGCAATCGTTAGTGCCTTCCTTGAATGCAGCGGTTCCTGGTCTTAGTTGACGGTGGTCTGCGACTCGCACGAGGTGCCGTAGTAGCCTGGGAAGCACTCGCACTCGCCCGTCTCGTAGTTGCATTTGCCACGGCCGCCGCAGTCACGTCCCTGTGTTTGGCCGAAAGCAAGCAAAATGTCGTCGCCGCTGGGGCACTCCTTGAGGGAGCAGTCTGGTCCGCGGTATCCCTGGTCGCAGTAGCAGCCCATGTGCTTGATGGCATCCCATGCAGCGTACGGCGGTGATGACGCAGTATTTGCAGGAGACCCGGCAATGATCGCTTGGAGTGTAAGGCAGATGCCGCGGCTGTTGCAGTTGTTAGGACACTCCGATCGCTCGCAGGCCTTGCCTTCGTACCCTGGAAAGCACGTGCAGTGGCCAGTTGAGTAGTCGCAAAGGCCGCGGTTCGAGCACTCGGCCAGTTGGTGGGCGGTGTTGGTCGCGGAAGGCACTTGGACCCATGCGTCTCCGTAGGGACACGTCCGCATGGAGCAGTCGGCGCCCTTAAAGGCTGGGTATTTAATTGTCTCGTCCGCTTGATCCTGTCGCTCGTAGCACGTGCACTTGTCATTCTTGCCGCACGTTCCCTGCGCGTTGCATCCGTTTGGGCAGTAGGCGCCCACGTCCTCAGGCATCCACGCCAGCAGCGCCACCGCACTCACGCAGAATAAAGCCACCTTGGACACGCCCAACATGCTTCAGCCCTGCGGAACCTGTTGCCGTGGAGTCGTCGGAGGCTGTGGCCTGGTCGCACTGTATGGAAGTGAGAGCGAGTCGCGCGCAACAACGTGAAAGATCCCATGGAGGATCGCGCAGCAACCGTCGCCGTGAATCGCCGCTTGCACGACTCTTCGTTCGGTATCTTCACAGCGCCGAAATCTGTGACGTGCTGCAGACTTTAGCCATTTGGAACAGGCACATTATCAACCAATTGTACGCTTGAAATTACAGCGAATGAGACGTGTTAATACATTTCCACCAATGAGACCGGATGGCTGTCACTCAAGAATGCGGAGCATGACGGACGTAGTGGAGGTCTTCGAGTGCGAGGGAAGCTTTTCCTTCATGCGTGAAGATCACCGCTTCGTCTTCACAATCTACCGCGACAACAGCCTCCGCGTGGACATCAAAGCGGTCGCAACCTCCAGTCTTTTAGAACCTGCGGCAGTTGATCAGGAGCTTCCTGTTCGAGGAACGATCGAAGACATCGACGATGTAGAAGAAGAGCAGACACGAAATGCCATTGCAGAGGGTCATGCACTTCAAGAGGGCGAAGGACAAGCTGAAGACGAAGTAAGAGATGCCAAATTGCTGGCCTATGATGGACGCGCGTTAGTGGAGATTTCGCCGGAACGACAACAGTGCTATGTGGCGCACTTTAAGGTCGTGCAATGGGGTCGTGGCGCCCTAGGCATGAGGTCGCAGATCGTCAAGTGCATCGCTCATCTCTCGAGTGACTATGGCATGTCAGGACGGTTTGTGGAGATCCGAGAGAACCCAGACGAAGCGCAGGACTTTGCTTTGAGGCCAATCGCACACAGAATCGAACCGTTGGATAACCCGTTGCACCCGCTGACGCCGGGACGATATGAACTGCAGGGCATTACGATCGCGGAGAATGCCTTCGTCTACGAGTGTGCTGTAAACTTCACGCTGCAAGCTAACGGAATGATGTCTGGCTCTTCTCGTGAACTGCCTTTTAGCCAAGAATGCCCACTTGCGGGGATGTGGACTCGAAGCGGCCTGAACTATTTGCTGCAGTACGAAATGCACGGCAACAAGCACACATACATATACTTTGGTACACCGGCTCGGTCGGGGCTGCAAGGCACGTGGCAGAACTCCGAGCTGCGAGTTCTCGGCGGCAACCTCGACCTGCGCACAAGTCAAGCGGAGCGCGGCATTTTAGAGTTCCAGCTGATCAAGGCCGTTCGAGTCTGGAGCCAAGCGTATCATGAGGACTACCCGGCGGCCTTCAGGGAGTGTGTGAAGCTCATGCTGCTTGCGTCCCACCGTGATGGTATCCTGCCCAATCACTTGTGGAGCTCTATTGTATCTTTTTGCGGCTACGACTGGTTCCGCAGCGACCTGCAGAAGGCATTGACAACAAATGAGACCAAAGACAGCGACAACGACGCAGCGAACGTGCCATGAGGCCGCCCAGCCATCGTAAACGCGCTCCAGATGTGTCAATGACGTTGCAGGTGACCTGGTGACTTGGTCACAATTAATTAATAGAGGAGTCTCACGTAGCAGTTATCTCAGCCAATCCACAGTCTCCATTTTTATTTTCATCCTATAGAATTGTCCCATTCCGACGGGACGTGTTCAGCGCCACCATAACCAATAATGGACGGGTCGTGCAGCGAGGGCTCTAACGCCTTCCCCAGAAACATCGACAGGTTCTCCTCTAGTGACCAAGTCACCAAGTCACCTGCAACGTCATTGGCACCTCTAGAGCGCGTTTATGATGGCTGTGTAGGCGGCTTTTTAGCTGAAAAGAGCCGCATCCACCTGCGTATCGCGTCTGACGGCTGCCTGCATGGCGAAGTGCGTCGGAGACAGCAGCAGGACGCAATTGCTGTCACTAACAGGAAGAAGCGCAAGCGACGAGTCATTGCCGACCACCCGGATGGAATTGTCATTGCGCACGTTATGGGAAACGCACAGGTCGTTCCGGTGGAGGAGGCAGTGGTGTCGACTACCAATTGCGAGGCCTCGGCGGCTGAGTATTGCTGTGCGTTCGAGGTGACCAAGAGACTAAATCACGTGGATCGACACACACTGACATGCCATTTGCACGTTCCGGTGGCTCCCGACGTACCAGCACTGGGCTCTTGGCGGTTTTTCAACCTACAAGTTCGTGACAGACATCAGTTCGACTTGTCGTCGTCGGCCAGCACAGCGGCAATGGGTGATGCAGCGGAAAGCATTGGAGAGGAGCTATCGGAGTCGAATTTAGAGCAAAAGGTGTTCCAGTTGCAACCCGTGCAGTGGTACCAGCGTCAGCAGGAAGCAGAGGAAGCCGAGAGAGATGCGGCGTCTTTGCAATCGAGACCGCCGTCGTTGCTGTATCCGTTGCGACCTGGCAAATATGAGTTTAAGGGATTCACAACTTATGAAACGCCGTCTGTAGTGCCTCCTGGCATACCGAGGAATGGACGACGAGGTCGCCCTCGTCCTGTGATGGCTGCAGGGAAAGATGAATGTCTGGTCACACTACGTTTGCTACCTGATGGTACGCTGCGAGGAACTTCTCGTGAAGTAGTGCAACCGCAAGTTTGCCCACTCAAAGGACGCTGGCAGGCAAATCGAGTGGTGTACGTGCTGGAGTACCGCGTACGCGAGGCTGTGGGGCACTTCCGCTACTCTGGCGCAGTTGTCATTGAAGAAGGCGATGCGAATTCTTTTGATGGCAGGAGGACAAAGGTCCAGTATGCTTCTTCTTCTTCTATTGGCAAGAGGCGTGAAACACTAAGCGGCAAATGGAGCAATGTAGACGACGGTCACGCTGAAGGTTATGAAGGAGGTCGCGGAGAGTTCGAGCTGGAGCTCGTAAAAGTGGATTTCACTCCAATCTCGATCAAGACGGAGAAGATTGAAGCTGCTGCCTCAAACGAGGGTAGTCCGTCCGACCCGTCCCAAGGACTGCAACCAGAGCAGCAGCTATTGCAGAGCATCGACCCCGATGCTGGCAGCAATGTTGAAAGTGCCATCGAGGTAGAGGACGACGACGACGTTATCCGTGTGCTGACGTCGGGCGAGTACGAACTGTCTGGATGTGCAACGGATGCAGACGGCTACGAGTACGCGTTCGATCTCAAGCTGCAGCTGTGGCCAGGTGGGAAACTCCTTGGCCAGAGCAAAGAGCGCATTTTCCAGCAAACAAGCCCGATCTTTGGTCGTTGGAACCCCTCTGGTATCGTGTACTGTCAGCAATATGTTGTCAAGCGTGAGGTGGGTGTGTACACGTATGAGGGTAGAATGAGCCTGGATGGCGCCGTGGTGCAGGGTGAGTGGGTCAATGCCGAGGACGAGACCGCGGCGTGTGCCCCTAGTGAGCACGGCACCTTTGCACTGATTCTGGTGCAGTCAACGAGACAGTGGAGCGCCTTCAGCCACGCACATTATCCCCCTAGGTTTCGACGCGGTGTGCTGACAACGCTCATGGCCTCTACAAGAACTAACGGACTTCCTGTGGCGCTCTGGACGCACATTTTCGCCTTCTGCAGCGAGACGTGGTTCACGCCACCGTGAGCGAGCTGCTGAGGACGTGCACATTTACAGAAATCTATTCCGTGTTGGCTTGGGTAATTAAGATGGCCAGAAACATTTCAATTGAAGGCATTTATGGTGTGAACCAAGTGAAAGACAATAGTGGTTACCAATGTTGCCTTTCACTTCAACTTGTTTGTGCCGCTTTTCAACCAATTAATGCCTAGATGAAACACAATTTGAACGAATCAGACGAGAGCAGTTGCAACACGCGGCAGAATGCTATGCTGACGGATGCGCCAAGTTCTGTTCTGTGGCTGCATGAACACAACAATCAAATGGTCGAAGCTCAAGTCTAATGCCCACAGCCTCGCTCCATGCAATTATGTTATCTCTCGTTCACACAAAATTTGAGGGGCGAAAGACTCGCTGCATCTCTCACCTGCCTGTATCGTGTCTCGGTGCTAGCAATTCCTTCCTGTTGACTTTCACTAGCCTCGACACTTAGCCCATGAAGTTGAACACGACGAGGAAGAGGATGATGTTGCAGAAGAGGTAGTCCGCAAAGGCGCGCTGCTCCGTGCGGTCGCCAAAGTTGTTCTCCGGGTTGATCTGCATCCGCAGCGACACTGCAGCAACGACAACAAAACGTCAGCACCAGATCCACATTAACCCCCCAACAGCAGACCACCCACCGGCCAGCACGAAGACGCCGACAGTGCACACGAATCCGGCGAGGAACGAGTTGAACGGAAACGTGCCCACCAGCGAGCAATAGATAAATTGGAGCACGCCCGTCGCCAGCACGTAGGCCAGGAAGCCGTCGATGAGTTTCATCTTCTTGGGTGTCGTCTTGTCATACTTGGCCACGAAGTCGCCCAGGATGGAGCCCACGCCTGCCGTCGCCGTCTTCTTAGCCATGGCTTGTCTCGGTCGATGAACTATCGGAAGATAGCCGCCGAACTGAACGCGTGGTGACAGTGTGCGCCACACCATATTGACGATGTAGTGTTATGCACACCACATGGGCCCGGCGCTGTGCGGCTGCTTGGTGTAGGATTTCATCCAATCCACGTCGAGAGGTCAAAGTTGAAGGGTACGGGATCGAGTTTGGCAGGGGAAAGGACATCAGTGTTTCAGTATACGACCCGGCGCGTGCTTTGCGAGCCCCTCGTCACTGCAAGATCCGCTCGTAAGCGCCCATCAAGCTTCCCCCGTTGACCATGCTCACCCGACAGGTACGACCAAGGCCACCCCGCGGCAGGCCCATGCTCGTCTGCGTCTCCACTACCGAATGAGCTATTGGCCGTCTGGATCTGCCGTCTGTAGCCTGCGATCCAAAGTGATTTAATAATGTATCTTGCACTGCTGTAGATTATCCGCCGCGTCGCCACGCAGACCCCGCGCAGCTTGGCCATGTCCACGCTGGTGGTGGCCGAGCACAACCAATCGCAGATCTCGGGCGCCACCCTGGCCACGGTCACGGCCGCCACGCAGATCGGCGGTGACATCACGCTGCTGGTGCTGGGCAGCCAGGCCGGCGCAGCCGCCGAGGCCGCAGCCAAGGTGGCCGGCGTCAAGAACGTGCTGCACGCGGCCGACGCCAAGTACGACCACTACGTGGCCGAGGAGGTGGCCGAGCTGCTGGTGGCTGCTCAGACGGCCGGCCAGTACTCGCACGTGCTAGCCCCCAGCTCCAACGCGTCCAAGAACTACCTGCCCCGGGCCGGAGCCAAGCTGGACGTGGCTCCAATCTCGGACATCCTGGCCGTGGCCGACAAGGACACGTTCTTCCGCCCCACGTACGCGGGCAACGCCATCGCCCAGGTCAAGTCCAAAGACGCCGTGAAGCTCATCACGGTGCGCCCCACGGGCTTCGAGAAGGCCGCGGCCGAGGGCGGCAACGCCTCAGTGAGCCCTGCCCCAGAGGCCCCCACGGCCGGCAAGACGAGCTTCGTCTCGGAGGAGGTGAGCAAGTCGGAGCGCCCGGACTTGGCCTCGGCCCGCGTCGTCATCTCGGGCGGCCGCGGCCTCAAGAGCGGCGAGAACTTCGAGCTGCTCTACAAGCTCGCGGACAAACTGGGCGGCGCTGTGGGCGCCTCGCGTGCGGCGGTGGACGCCGGCTTCGTGCCCAACGAGCTGCAGGTCGGCCAGACCGGTAAGGTCGTGGCCCCCGAACTGTACGTGGCCGCCGGTATCTCTGGTGCCATTCAGCACTTGGCCGGCATGAAGGACAGCAAGACCATTGTGGCCATCAACAAGGACGAGGAGGCCCCGATCTTCCAGGTGGCCGACTACGGCCTCGTGGACGACCTCTTCAACGCGGTGCCCGAGCTCACCGAGAAGGTCTAAATGTCTATATGGATCTAGATCCAGCGCTGTGCAGGGCGTTCCCGTGTCAGCTTGAGGTTTAAAGCCGACAAGCCAACAAGCCGACTTGAGCAGCCAGAACCGAGAAATACGACAGGCCGCAACGCCCAAATTCATCGCAATAGTGAGTGCTATTCGTCCATTATTCCTGAGATTCCCTGCTTTGTTGTCTTGTGTGGCTGCTTGTTCAGGCTGGAGGCGTGCGTTGGGGTGGCTGATTGCTCAGGTGGAGGCTGGAGGAGCACGTTGCGGTGGCTGCGCCGTGACCACAGGCACGGGAGTCGCTCCAGCACGTGGACTGCCCTGATAAGAGTAAGCTCCGGATCCACGCCCATACTCGCTCTGCCGCTGCGCTTCACGGACTTCTGGTCGTTGTGTTTCGTCGTCTTCAGTGCACCATTCAAGCAGCACGATGGACAAGAAGCCCCCCATGGAGAGAAATGACATGGCGATTGCGAGATACAAGCCCCCGCAGTGCAGGAAGCGCCCGTAGTTCCCGCGACAATGCAGCGAGATGTCTGACAGAAGCAGGACAAGCGTCGCTACCGTCAGACACACGAGCGCCACGAAGTCCATGACTTTCTCGCAGAGGTGCACCGGCCGATTGCACATTCGCAGCCACTCGATGAAGATCAGGAAGGCGAACGCGTACACGAACGCCAAGAAGTTGATCACCATCGCGAAGTTCACGGCTCCACTTCTCACGACCACACCAACGGTGCGGCTCCCAGCAGTGCGCTGGGTCGTGACGCAGGCCGTTTGGAGCGCCACATAAGCCACCAACGAGCCGCAGAACTGGATGAAACGCAGCAGCACACGCGTGCACAAGAGGCACATGGGGCTGGGCCGCGCTTTACTCGACGCCATGGTGGTGGACTGTTGAGTGGAAATGAGTCGTACGATTTTTTGGATGCTCTTGTCTGAGACCCGGGGACTGTCGACAGCAAGCGAAAGGTGCCGCTCATTGCTGAAAATGGTACGCAAGGTAAGCTTCATGCCTCATGATTCCTGGGAAAACACTTCCATGTTCCTTAGAAATCCTCAAAAACTGAACTACAACCTGCTCTCCGTCTCCAAGCTTGCAGACTACTTCGTTCTCGAATTCAACAGCACTTTCGACGTCGAGTTACACCCGGTTGGATGCGTCTTTCGGTGTCGAGGCTCCCGTGGGCGTGGCCTCAGCGTGGTAACCAGCACTGGGGTGACCGTGACCCGTCTCACTGTCGTAGTCACTGTGACTTCCGGTGCGGTCGCGCTTACTACCGTAGTCTTCACTGCAACTGAGCAAGAACGACGCCAAGTGGGTCGCTGCCGTAAGAAACGAGAAGACCACCGCCGTCTTGAGCAAGTTGCAGCGAAGCATGTACCCGTAGACTGAGCAGTGCGCGACGTAGTCCGACACAACCAGCACGATACCAGCAACAACCAGCATGGCTGCAAGAACGAGATCCATAAGTTGTTCGACGAGACGGGGCGTCGGACGCTTAAAGTACCGCAGCAGCTCCACGAACAAGAACAGGAACAGCCCCACGAGCATCGACGTGTAGGTCACGAGCTGTGTGTACGTCGCCGCTCCACTACCCAGCATGCTCGAGTACCCGTAGTAAGAAGCCCCCACGAACGCGTGCGATATCGTGGCCAGCGCAACCAAGGCCAAGGCAAACTGCAGGAAGCGCAGCAATGTTCGGCCCCATCGCATCGTATCTTTTTGCGTCATTTTCAACTTGATCGGTGCGTTTCCAGTCTTCTTGGGTCTTCCGTTGCGTTTTGGAGAATGGAAAACGAACGAGGAGTCTTTGGCATTGTTGGGAACAGGAGATACTTGCACCCGGGACGAGGACACGCTGTCCTAACGGCGTGATTGCAAGACAAGAACCAACGTCTGTATTGAACAAACGGTTTTCATACTATAGCAACGAAGGGGAGTGTCAGCATCGTCGACGGTGGCGAGCATACGCCGTCGAATGGAGATACGAGGCTGGTCATTACCATCGGAGACTGCGGCAAGCTACTATTGGTGTCACCACGCTGCACACTACTTGCATTGCTCATTCGGGGAGTTCCTGATGGCCTAGCTTCTTCGCGAATTGGCGAAAGTGCTGGCGCCTTGGAGACTGGTGTCGGTCTTGCTAGGTGGTACGCCGTCTGCGAGCTCCCAACGGCGAGGTTGGAGGTCCCCATTACGGTGACCGGGACGGGCGGCAGATTGCAGAGTGTGCACGGCTCGGGGCGCGTTGCCGGGTAGCACTTGAGCACGAGTATGAGCAGCAGGATGACCGCTGCACACGGGATGAGTACTTCTAGCGGGATCATGGTTGCTGCCAACGCGGCGAAATTAAGTGTGATCGGGATGAGGAGTGACTATCCAAGTGAGGCTTGCTCTGGATTGTGAGGTACTGGTCAGATGTGGTGCCTCGTGGCGGGTTGGCAACCCGTGGAGGCAGAAGGTGTTCCGACCATCGGCCGGCATAGAGCCGATAACTGGAATACCTTCGAGCTCTCCACATGGCAGCTGATGGAGATGCAGGTGCAACTCAAGTTGAAGAGGCTCGAGTGCGAGGGTTCTTGTCCAAGACTCCGTGTGCTCTGAGGAATTGCTGAACGACGACGACAACGGTGGATCTGTTGGTGTGCGAGGCTGCACGAGACTCCATTGAAGCGAGTTTATAAGGTCTTACACGCTGCCTAGAGAGAAAGTCAAATCAAGCGTCCAAACGGCCTCTTCGCTATTGGAGACGGGAAGCCGACGACGACCACAGGCGACTGTGCCAGCGTTGCTCGTTCGCTTCCCGTTATTGCTCGCTTCGGTGGACTGCATCCGGTTCGGATTGGAGAGATCAAGCTGGTCATGACTCGCGGCGATCTAGGCGGTCTCTCGATCACTTGAAGTCCTGAATATGTTGTCTTCGGGGTCTCGCCGAAGGGGGAATAGGCCTTGTACCCCGACGTCGACCAAGTCATGTGGTATGGCTCTGGAGACAGGATGGCGCCGCCTACCTCGAGATCGATGCGCTCCTTTGACTTCTCGGTTTGGTGTCGGTGGCAGGGAGAGCGGAAGGCTTCGAGAATTCCTGGCACGAACTTGAGCATCAGCGCGATCACCAAGACACTCACCGTGATTGGGATGACGATAACAAGAACCATTTCCAGGGACATCGATGCACTTGGCGGTAGAAACAACAAAGTGTGAATGAACTGGCTGAGTGCTCCATAGAAATTGCCAACATTACCAGCCATGGACGTCTCATTTTTCCGGCGGTGGTGAGCCCAGCGCTTCTGCACATATTCGCGTGACTCCATACGCGCAGGATACAGCGCTGGACACTTGAGGTTTCGATGCTGCGGTGTTGAAGCGGAAAGACTGATGCTTCAGCACCGGAGCTCGATGGAGTCAGCACTGTTTCCTTGGTTCCTGTGGTTGCGAACACAAACTCTGGCGGCAACATTAGGAACACTAAACGGATAAAGAATTTGGACTATGGATTGTCTTATGGTCTTACTACACCCTGGCGCTGGGCAAGTGGAGCCCTTCGACGGGGGACAGCGTGTCGGTGGGAGTCACTTCTAGGTGATACTGCGCCGGCACTTCGGTCGGGCCGGACGTGGCCTTGCTCGTGGCCAGGATGGACAGCGTCAGCGACGCAAGGAAGAAGGCCATTGCGATGAAAGTGAAGGCGGTGGCAGCTTGGAGGTTGTGGCAGTGCCAGAGCCGCTCGCAGTAGCTCACGTAGTCGGACGCGGCGAGGCAAATGCCGCCGATCAGCAGCATGAAGGCCAACGCAGCGTCGAGAGCCTGCTCGACGCGTGGCGCCAGTCGGCCAGAGAAGTTGAAAATCTCTACAGCCGCGACAAACCAGAGCGTGTACAGCATTCCGGTGTAGGTCATGAGCAAGACGAAATTGGACGAGTGGAAGGTGACGCCACCCGCCGCCACCAAGGACATACCAAGCAGACAGCTTAAAAACTGCGCTACCCGCAGTGCTAGATTGGCCCTTGCCAGAATCGTCGGGGTCAGGAGGCCGATCATAGCGTGACCGATCTTGGTGAGCTTGAGTTGAAGTGACTGGTTGCGGAGAAAAGCGCAAATGAACGTAGCGAAGCGTTCCAGTGCTTCATTGGTGGGTCCTTCGCTGTTCAAAGCGAGCGCATGTGAGGTAACTTCAGAAATCTAGCGTTCGTCTGGCCGCCAAGGAATTTTTCTCGAAGCTGCAGGTGGTAACGCCAAACACATGTTGGTGTTGCAGTTGCAGGGGACAGAAGCCGAATTTACATGTTCTCGTTGCAGAAAGCGTGGAAATGAACGCCGGCCGGCTTGAGCAGTCGTGACGCTGAACACTCCGTTTCATGACACTGGCACACCGACATGAAGCATTTTGTGTGCTATATTCATGATCCTGCTCTACGACGGGCACAACGCGTGCAGCGTTGCGGTGCAGCTCATGGTGTAGGCGTACGTCTTGCAAAAGGCAAGTTGAAGTTGCCTTTGCGCCGATTGGTCAATTTGTGTTTTGTGAGCGATTTATGTAGGCACACTAACTTCAACATGCATTCTGAGTCGTCGCGGGAAGGAATGATATATCTGACGCAAGAAAAAAGCGAAGTAAAATACTGACTTGAATTGCATTTACGCGTTACTTGGGTCACATGTCCAACAGCACGTAGCTCGAGTCCGTCCCAGTTGCTTGAAGCTCTTTACACCTTGGAGGCAGGTCCGTCCGAGTGGCCGATGGGAGACAGCGCGCCCGACGTAGGGGTGGCGTTCTGGTGGTAGGGCACAGGCTCCTCAACCTGCACGTCCGTGAGTCCGTGGCCCGCCTCGCTGCCTCCCAGGAACGAGAGGCCCAGCGACACGAGGAAGAAGAACATGGCGATGAAGTCGAAGGCCGTGGCGGCCCGGAGGTTGTGGCAGTGCCAGCCGTAGCCGCAGTTGCTCGTGTAGTCCGAGGCGGCGAGGCAGATGCCGGCGACGAGCAGTACGAGCGCCATCAGCGCGTCGGTAGCCTGCTCCAGGCGCAGCGCCGGGCGGTTGGCCAGGTGGAACACCTCGACGCACACCACGTACCACAGCGTGTAGAGCATACCCGTGTAGCCCATGAGCAGCACGAACGTGGTCGAGTGCGTGGAGCCGCCGCCGTAGAAGCCCGCGGCCGCGAAGGCCATGGCCAGCAGGCTGCAGAAGAACTGCAGGCCGCGCAAGCCCAGTCGCAGGTACGCCAGGTTAGTGGAAGTCACGGCGCCGATCGGCATCTTCGAGCTTTCTGGTGTTCTCTTGGCTCGGGAGTAGATTGGCGAATGATTCCTGGGCGTGAGACTTTATTTTTTTGGGTACACTATGATGCCGCCTGCGACATGTGGTTTTCGCGAGGTTTTTAGAGAACAACCTCGAAGCGAACCCAAGAAAGAGTGGGACTACAAAAGCGACTTAAAAAAAACGACTTAAAAAGCGACAGCAACCTGGACCTTTACCTATACATGTATTTGACCTACAACTTGTACATTTGTCCTGCCTTGGCCAGGCCGTTGCTGCGGTTTGGATGTCGACTCCACATGGTGGAGGCGGCAAAAGCGCGGCTGCAAGGAGCGGATGGTGCCATGCTGACAGCAAGTCGCCGCCTTTGCCGTTGAAGAAGAAGCCGGGTTGACTGTCGGTCTTGCGATCGTGCAGAAGACTTGGTGCAGGCCGTTGTTGGCGGAGAAATCACGGGAACCAGCCCAAAGTTGCCTAGTCTAGACCGTCAAATCGACGGTGTATGGAGTGCTTCCCACCGCCAACTGGCGCGGACGGCGGGAAAAATCCACCTTCCTAAATGAGGTAAGGGGCCCAGCTGTCAGTGGGAGCGAGACTTATCTGGCCGTACGTCAAGCGGTGGAGCGTTCATTGGTTTTAGACGCACCGTGAACTTGCCTTCATCTTGTCATATTACTTTCTCTATCTACACTTTGCAGCACTGGTTACATATTTGCTTGGAGGCTACCAATGGTCAAGGTTATTCTACGCGTTCCAGACACGCATAGTCACTGCCAAGTTGGCAACGACCACGAGGGACATTGGTTGCAGAGCTGTGAGCACAGTTGACGGCACATTCGATCACGGAGGGGATTAAACGTGTGCTTTTAGTGCTCGCGTTCTTATGAGCAAATCGATAAAACTGCAGCGCACGGCACGAGCAGCGAGCTGCTCTTCCGCTGCAATTCAGTATCAGTGCTCACAACACGGAGAAGACAACACACATCGCGTTTCGGCATGTAAGGAGCTGATCTAGGCCCGCGGAGGTGGAGGCCCCCTCGTTCCACTCTCATCAACGCCTGAACAGTGAGAAGGCCGAGCTCAGAACGAACCCGGCCACCACCAAGCATCCCTTTTCCACGTCTGTAACAGAGCTAGCGCTACGGAGGAGAGCAAGTAAACTCCTGACATAGAACGTGGTGGCGACGATACAAGAACACACTGCTTCACCAAGCCAGGGGCTTTTTCCAAACTGACGTCGAACGGTTCAAAAGTTCAGCCTCAAAAATGACTGGCGCGCAGCACGCAGCCGAAAGTGGTGATATGAAGTACAAGTGCAGCCAAAGTAATGGGTAAGTGACATATATACCTCCCAAACCGGAAGATCTATTTTGACAGGTCACCCCGATTACAAGCCCGTTTCGATTGCCGCCGCACATTCCGCCGACATGTTGGCGCAGTTGCTACGTCGCGCCGGGAGTGTCTTGACGCAAGATGCCAAGTCTTTGGCTTTGTCTTCAAGACGTCACGTATTGGCTACGCGCATCAGCAGCCAGTCGAACCCTGGCAAGCCGCTAGGGCTGAAAGAGGGTGCCACGGCCTCGGGGATCTCGCCCACGATGCAGATGCTCCTAGCCTACGTGGTCGTGGGCGTGTCGGCCATGGGCGTCGTCGCGCGCTTCAAGAGCCGTGACGCAGAGGAAGACGAGGTGCGCACTGGCTGTGATTTGGATCTTATTTCGAATGTTGCACTTGTCGACATGACGAAAAGCGAAAGCTGAAGTTGCGCTAACGTCACTTGCCTTTATATCGCTTAGAATGTGCGCATCTTCAACATGGCCAAGCGTGCAGTCGTCAAGGACCGCCGCGTGTTCGAGACCGTGGGGTACCCGAAGGACTTTGAGCGGATCAAGCAGCTGGACGCTGGTGGATCGATTGTGGAGCCCAAGGCCAGCGAGGGAAGTTTCCGTGTGAAGGGCGACAAGTACGTGGATGATCTGCTGCTAGTGCTTGGTGAGGCTTGAAAGCTAACTGTGGTATTTTGTACTTGTAGCGGGAGTGTGGTGGTCCATTACCAGCAGAATTTGCACCTGGGGGAGGACGAGGACAGCAGTATCGTCACGTTCGACGCACTGAGCGTGGAGTGCGAGGATGGCACGCAGTTCTCAGCTCTGGAGTCATTCCTGCAGAACCAGGATGTCGTCACGCACCAAAAGTCCGAGTCGCTGGGCAACAAAATGTTCTTCCCCGTGATTGGTGGCGTTCTGGTCGGCGGCGTAGCGTCGTTCTTCGCCATCCGCATCCTGCGCAACCGACCATTTTACGTGCACAAGTTGGTACTGGACCACGTGAACAACCACGACCTGGCACGGCAACTGCTGGGACACCCGATCAAGAGCGAGCGCTCCAAGTACGTGGGCGTGCTCACGAATGAGGCTGCCAACTACACAATCGCGTGCAGCGGACCCAAGGGAAACGGCACGCTCATCGTCAAGGCTTTCAAGAAGGACAATCCGGAGGACAAAGCGGACGATAAAGAGGACAAGCCCACCGGCGTCATGACGACCCCGGGTACGTCCTGGAAGTTCTCCACGCTGGTGCTGTCCGTCAGTCGCAACAAGAAGCGCAAGGCCAAGAACGCCAAGACGATCAATCTATTGAGCAGCGGAGATGTCCCCCCAGTGTCCTCACAGCGCCATTAGATATAACAACCAAGAAGTGATGCAGCAGGGTCTCACTTAATAGAAGACTATTCTCCAGACATACTGCGAACGGTTGTCACCTAGATTGATTCGGTTTGTCCTTATTCCACATCCCAGCCCTTCGAATCCATGAGCAGTTCAAACCGGTGAGCGATGGCGTTCGATGATCGCAGCCGTCCGGATGTCAACCCACGTGATGACGCCACCTCACTCTGCAATTCTCCGCGCGACCCGTAGCGGTCAACTTCCTTTCGTTACGATGCCTTTGGCCATGGCTCCGTTCGTGATCACGCTCTTCTGTATGCTGCTTCGAGGTCTACAATTGGTGTTCGCTCTGGTGGCGATGATAACTGCAGCAAAGTCGTTCCCAATGTCCACGGCGTCCAACGACCACGACTATCGTCTCGGAAGTGCAGAAACCACCTTCGCACTGCTCGTGTCTTACACGATCATCGAGTATTCTGGCGCCTTCCTAGTGCTCGTCGAACTCTTCCCCATGATGCTTCGACCGGGTGCGATGCTCACCCGGACAGTGGACAGTCTTCTAGTAGCTCTCGCACTCAGCTCCGGGATTGTTTTGGCTACCAGTGACTACGTTCAAGACTGCGACGACTACGCGGATTTATTGCACTGCACTAACTTGAAAGCCTCGTACGTGTTCGTCATCTTGTGCGTGGTGCCGCTTATCGGGTCTATTTTGCTCACTTTCGTGACGTCGGAGGACTCGAGACTGGAAGAGATCGAGTGTCGTGACCGAGCAGGTAGCTACCGAATGGTGGCCACCCCCATGAGCTCAACACTGGCACCTATCGACAATCCGGGTATCGTCTCGGCCTAGTGTCGGTTGTCGGACGTTTGACAAGTTTAAGTAACAAGTCAAAGAGTTTTTCATGTTGGCAATCTCCTTTTAACTATTGTGCTGCACGACGCCGCAGGACGGTGGGGGATCGCATCGCTGTACCCGTGCAGTTGCGTCGGAAGTCGACGTGTCCATGGCTCGGACGTCGTTTGAGGTTGCTTTCGTAGTAATTGTCGCGTCGGCGTCGACTGTTCTGCACTCGGTCGTAGCGTTTGTCGGCCACATAAATGACGATGAAGCACGCAAAGAAGGTGAGGCCGATGGACGCGAAGAAGAGGCCGAGACCACACACGGGTCCGATGCACGCGTCACCCGTTCCCTTCCTGCCTCTTTTGTTGGAGTTCGACACTGTAGGTGCTGCTGCAAACACTTGGGATAGTTCGTCTTGCATGGTGCGTTGTCGCTGAATAGGGATGTCGTCGATACGCTGAGGCAGGACAACCGGACTCGACGGGGTCACGATTCGCTGACTCGGGTACGTCGCTCCATGTCGAAGCGAGTTGGCGTTGGTATTCACTGGAAATTGCAGGACCAGCAAAAATATCGCCATCACTAGAGGCATCGCCAAAATGGACAGGGACGGCTTCACCCGCATCGAAGCAGCGACGAAATAAAGGGGCCTGGACCTGAGCACAAAAAAGGAAATGGCAGTGTGAAACACGTCAAACGTGCGGGTATTTGCGCAGTCTCATGATGCTATGAAGTCGAAACCAACGAGCGCTCTATTTATCTTTGTCATTGGCCAAACTATTTTGATGAAAGATTATGTGTCAAGCGGAAAGCGCCGCGTCAAAAATTCCGATGTAGCATACACGAAGTCGACACGTTGTCGAAAGCAAAACATCCAAGCTAATTTCAGCCGTGTTCGTCTTCGCTCAGACAACTGTGCCCTCGAATTGTACATCATTTAACGACTCGTGCAAGAGGTAGTTGCAAGCCAAGCAGCCAAGCTCAAGACACGATCGGTTTCCAGTAAAGTTACTCGCGAGTGATGAGAAAAAAATGTACTTGTGCTGCCAGAAAAAATCTTGATCTTGGTAGGAACGTAGAGGTCAGTCACTGTGGAAATTATTCTCTCGAAAGACTGCTCCGTATTGCGAGAAAATGCCCGTAGCCTGTGATGTTGCTGACTGCGTGTTGACCCCGGTGCCTCCTCTGATGGCGATTGTGCTTCTCGCGTGATTCCAGTACGGAAGGTTGGGAGGCAAATATGTGTATTGCGTACCAAATGACTGGTCTGGTTGACCGACTTCACGTTTCGTTCATGCAAAGTCTGAGACTCGGAGTAATGCTCCTGTCTGCGTACGTCAGAACTCTGCTGGTGATCGCAATTATTTGGAGTTCCACAGGACTACAATTTTTGCAGCCATCGTGGTGATTTATCTTAGCGGCATCTGTCTCAATGCGGGGCTTGTGCTGCTGCTTCCTCTCACTAAGCTAATCATATAGAAATTGTGGGGTATCACGTTGCCATTTTGTCCGATCGAAGCGCTTAATGAGCAACTCGGCAAAATCTACGTTCGCCACACTACAATTATCATCATTATTGTCGGGTTAATTAGCCGCACGCGAGCAATTCGCAAATATACACGAGCACTGCAGTTCGATACGATGGTGCAGTGGGGAAGCTCATTGCGATAACGATGACTGCCTCGCGACATGTTCGAGCGCGCAGAGGTAGAATAATTAGAGTACAGGCTCCGCTTAAGTCGCTACCCGTCGTTGAGAACGAAACTGTATTAGAATCACAACTGGAATTGGTAGAAAGCACGCTCATCTATTTTTTGCGAGTACCATGCTCTCGTTGAATAGTCTTTGGTATTTTTTCTTTCGATTGTTTTTCTGGATCGTATGTATTCAGCACTACGGCGTGGATTTCACATCCCACTTCGCATGGATACTTTAACACGGACTTCGGGGGTCTTAGCTCAAATAAAGCAGAAGTTTTAATAAATATACTTTTTCAACTGCAATTTGCTACCATGCTTCCTATTCTTGTGTATGAAACTACATAGGTCGGTCCTGATTAAGCGAAGCATTCAACTCGAAATAGCTGCAATGATCAAGGAGATCGACTTGCAGTTATCAATTTGATGCAAAGGCAACGACGGCCTTGCCTAGAATCGCCATCCGTCTGATTTCTTGTGCAAATGAGTCCCGTTCAAGTGGCACCAGATCTCAAGATCATTGGACCTACAAAGCATCATCAGTCAGCCACCAAACCCACTAAAGGCAACGGAGCGGCCGCGTTTGGAGACCAAAAGAATGGACAACCACCGTCGTGGGTGAGACGAATTCTTTACATGGGTCGAAAGCTTGCGACTGGCTACGGCCGCTTACAAGTTAGTCATCGAGGGTCGTATTCGATCGAGAGACTGCAAGCCTTCCAGATATATTGTGAAAAAACTTCAGTGACCCGTGCTGTTGCTGTGTGCGTGTTGACCCCGTTACCTTCCCTACTCGCGATAGTTTTATCGAGTACATCCCGTTGCAAGACCCAGCGCTAGGGTGGAAAGCAAACTACATGTTTTGGATTCGATTCTTTGTCAGTGGAGTGATTATTATCATTGGAAGTACGTATCAAGTGATAGACATGGTGCACCGAATGCAGCTTTCAGCAATGCAATGCCTTGGCATGGGGCTCGTATCGATGAGTGTTTATCTCACTACGGTTATTGTGATCGCAATGGTTTGGGTATTTCCTGTCCCATTCGGAATTGTTCTTGGTGTTGGACCGTGCTTCCTTGTTTTCTTGGTGGTTCTGATACTCACAATCGGCCCCAGTACATTTAAGGCAAATCCCGGGTTAGGCGAGGAAATGAAGCTGCAGCGGTATGTTTTAGGGACCGAAGATGTGATGCAGTCGCCGTCAGCGGCAGGTATTGCCACAACTGCAACCAATCTGGTTGAACAATAAATGTTCGTGTGCATGTCTACCAATACGTGAATGGCGCAAGATATCCAAGGATAAGAACAAGGATCTGATACGTTCCATAATCACTACTTTGATTGGTCTAAACCATCAAGATTTGCTAATATCCAGTATAGGAGCTGGATTTTTGATGAAACTACAACTACGTGGATATTTTAGACAAGATCATTGGTAGAACAGATAGCAACTGGGATTAGA
>KV725008.1:57101-74538 GCA_000500205.2 Phytophthora lateralis
AGAGAATGATAGGCTTTAGGGTAGGACACTAGTGGTCTCCAGGACATCCGTAAAAGCAACCAGCTCAATCTCAATCACTTCTCGATTTGCTTTCAATAGCAACAACCCCTCCACCAACACCGTCACCTGCCGACTCAGGGACCGCACGCCTACCAAGACCTTCCTCGGCGCAAGACTGTTACAGAAGCTGTCATTCCTGTGCTTTATCCGGCGTTCAACAGTATTTATCTTCGAGCAAACCCCAACGAACGTGCTGGGCTCATGCTCCTGCTTCCTGCCACAAAACTGATCATGAAAAATATTGTGGCTTGGGCATGCGGGCAGGTAGAAGACTACGTTCCTGTCATCGCTGTATTTTCAATTGAAGTGTTTAACGCACTCTATGTAGCGACTTGCATGCAGGCAACAAAATCAATGTTGGCCACGGTAGTCATCATTGCTTTTGATGTTGTAAATGGTGCGTTGAATTTCCGTTCGATACTGGGTCGAACCAGGTCAATTCAGCAACAGCGGCAGGTGCAGTTTTCGGACTCTGACAACAAGAAACGTGCTTCTGGAGAACTTGTTTCGACAGTGGTGACCACTTCGAGAAAACTTCGGACATTTCGGACGAAGGCAGGGAAAATGATTCGGGTACGTTCCCCACTCAAGCTTGGACTCGGTCCTGAAGCAGAGCGTGTGCTAGACTCCCTTATGAACCACCAGAACACATTTGCAAATCGTGAGGCGCAGAAAGGATCACGAACAGCTTCACGAACTGGCAGTAGCTGTCGTAGCCCTGGCAGTGTCTTCCCCCACGCGAATTCTCTGGCCCATACAACCCAACACCATCCGACGCGGCCATTTGATCAAGTGGTAGCTGGTCAAATGCGCTTTAAAGAGATCCAGGAGATTGAGCATGTTGACAGTACTCTCCAGCTTCTGTTCCAGTGTGAATATCATGCTCTGGTCGAGTATGTCGAGTCTGCAGTTCCCATACTCTTCGGCATATACTTGACAATTTTGTGCCAGCTACCGGCCCATGAATACTACCCACACACGAGAGATATGGTACCAGGTCAACTTGAGGGAATGCTTGCGAATCTCTCGGTGCATGTGGCGTTAGAGGTGTTTTCATTCGTGGTGATGCATGTCGTGCTCAAGGAAAAGTTCAAGTTGTCAGCTTTGTATCAGCTCGCATTCGTACTGGAAACACGTGTCGTTCAGATGCAGAGTCGGCTATTTGTTTGGATCCTCTTCATTCTCCAGTTTACACTGCAGCACTACGGCGTGGACTTCACCTTTCGCTTTGCATGGGTAAACCAGCACAAATCCGAATGATTTGGCAGCAAAACCGTTCCTGCAATCGGTTCTTGGCAAGCAACTTGCACACCTACTCCAACTTCAACAACCATCACTCACGGAAACCGCAGCAAACCGAATTACAACCAATCATCGCCGGTGAAAACATATCGAAACGACCAATCAGCGTCCGTTTCATCGGTAACGGTCCCGCGAAAGTCCAACGCAGATCTTGCCATTCTGCAATTTGCCTTCAAGTGGTCGCATAATAATGAATCGCGATGTATTCAATTTCCTGCTGGACAACGACCCGTTGCGTTATCTCCATCCGGCAGCAATGAACCCTAATATAATGTCCCAGACCATGGTTTCGTCATTCTCCATGGACGTGTCTGCCTATTCCAGCGACTTGTACGAGTACCCAGTCACGAATCGACCGGCGGGGAGTCTGCCCAATGCATTTGTCTTGTGCTGGGAGAACGTCCTCGTACCGACCAAGTGGCTGCGTCAACAATTGGGACTCAAACCTTCAGTGCAAGCTCTGCACGCTGCCAAGCAGCGGGTTCTACGCATGCCGAACCTCCAAGCGGCACTCGCCTCAATCGAGCAAGACCTCATCCAACTTCTCACTTCAGTGTCGACTTACGGCCCGCTCTTCATCGTGAGCGAGGAGAGCGTCCAGTTCGTCGAAGCCACGTGCAATACCTTCTTCCCGAGACTGGCCTTCTGCCTCGGCAGCACCACCACGATGACCAGTGTGCACGTCGTAGGAGCCCTCAGCAGGTTCCAGTCGGCCGCAGAGAAGGCTGCGTGGAGGGTCAATCTGCTGCAGAGTTTGTGTCGCGACAGACTCTTCGGTGGAGCACCACACAGACTTTTGGACCCACGGGCAGGGAAGTTTGGACTCGTGGTGGTGAGTCCGCACCAAACGGATATCGCAGCATGCGGCGACGCGTACAAGGCGGCGCCGTTCGTGGTTTCCAAGAGTGTGCACGTGCAGAATGCACGCAACCTGTCGCTGGGAGACTTTACGCTGCATCTGCGGACGCTCTCAGAGTACGTGCCTCAGGCTGCACCCTGTGACACGAGTTTCTCTATTCAGCTGTAGTGTAAGAGCAAGCTTTGTGTATAACAGGCTAATAGTGAGGATTGAAAGATATCGTTAATCATGAATGTCCGACTTTTAATTTTTTTTAGAAAAGAGACGTTTACTCAGCTTGCTTGCGAAGGTGTCGGTCGTCTCTGCTGGCGTTGCTGCCAGTCTTGGTGCGCCAATTCCATCTATGAAGACAACAGGCAAAGGCATTAGTTCGTCGCCGCCTTTCTCCGCCGCCCTATACGGATTCGCACCTGCTTAAAGTGGCTTGAGGCATCAACGAGGGCTGCATCTGTGGCTCGGCGAGCTCGAGACAGCGCCAGACTGCGTCTCTCGCGGAACCGGTTGCCCGTACCGGCCTTGATGGACTCCCCACGCTCTGCAAGCTGGTCTCGAGTCCGTGACGTTAAAGCTGTGAGCTGTAGCTTCCATTTTGACATGCGATCACTGCGCTGGTTTTCGTAATCGGCCAGGTTGAATGCCGCCTTGTTCTCTGCTTCGTACATTTGGTGTTTTTCAAGGAGATCCTGCTCATGTTGTGGTAGCTCCACTTCAACCTGTAGCGCGCGGTACTCTTCTATCGGCGAATAATGAGCAGGCAGTGGCTTGACGTCTACGTAGCTCTCCGATATGGTGCTGTCGCTACTAATCGACGATGCTGCTGATAATGGGGCCTTGTCAGTTGACGATGATGTGGACGGGCGACGGAACTGATCAACCTGCACAAGATTCGGCAGTCGCTCGAAGAAAAGATGCGCGTAGGCTGGCATATGCCGCACGAACGGGTTCCCAGCGAGCCGCAACACGCGAAGAGAGTGGGGGAACTCACTCACGTCGAAGTCCTCGATATAGTTCATCGACAGATCCAGGAACTTGAGCTGCAATCATACCAACGTGTCAGCTTGAACCACCTACTTCATCTATCCAGAAAAGTACTAAACGTACATTGTGAAGGTGCTTGAGGTTCTTCACCTCACGGATGCGGTTGCCCGCGAGTGCAAGGAACGTAAGCTGGTCGTGGTCGTCGAGGCCTTCGATGGTCTCGATCAAATTGCACTGGAGGTAGAGCTCCTCCACATGCGTGAACGCGTCGAGGTTCTCAATCTGGCCAATGTCTAGCCAGTCCAACCGCAGCACTTTCTTGCGCAGCAACGCGTCAATCTCCTTGTCCTCCTCTTCTCGTAGCTTGGGCTCCTTGGCCAGTGCGACGCACCCTCGAATGAGTGTCATACTAAGTTGAACGGGTCGTTCGTTCTCCGCTGGAGTGTTCATGGCCATACCCACCATTTCCTCGTCTAGAGCCGCCATCTCGACGTCCGCGTCTGCCTGCTCCACTTCCGCGTCTTCTCCGTCGCTTGACAGTTGCGGGTTGCGCGATCCCTTGAGTCCGAGACTGGCGAGCCAGCGTTTGTCCCTGGACGTCATGACGCGTTCAATCGCCCGCTGGTCTTCGATGCGGCGCACGTTCAACGTGGCGAATAGCTCCATGGCAGTGCTGGGTTCTCTCGGCAGATTTGTCCGTGGGTCTTTCGCCGTCTTCTCGTCTCTTTGGGCGATCCCATCCGTTACTTGGGACGAGGTGGTCAGTAGTAACGTCCACCAAGTTGAAGCGCTCGACCAATCAAAACGCGCCAAAAGTGGTCTGGCAGCTGAGGTCAATGTCTCCATCGATCTACACAAAAACCTCCATCAATCCCCTTGTCTTGGCAGAACGCTCTAATTTTGGCGTCGTAAAGGCGCGGGCGTTTTCGCCGTCCTGACCCGCTTGACAATACTGCAGCTCTATATCGGTGCACCAGCCCTATTCGAGCTCTCTGGATGCTTGAATCGCCAAGTGGCACATATGGCGCTGTTTTATGACTGCTGGAAGAGCCGAGGCGCCACGCTCGAGCGATTGCAGCAGCTCCTCGAGTACGTTTCCGTCGAGATGCTGTTGCAGACCACCACTGTTCTTATGTCATTCTCTATGCAGTGACGCCGGTGATCACGCCGAGACGGAGCGCAAGGCCGCCACGGACATCCAGCGCCTCTTTCGAGGTCAGCGAGTTCGCGCTGATGTCACCGCACAGACGTACGCTCTCTTGATTGTTGCTCGCTTGACCACATGTGCAGGCGCATTCACCATTTGGTTTTGTCCAGGGAGGCTGAGCTGATGCTCTCGCGGGTATATCGCGGACATCTTGCGCGTCGGCGGTGTAAGATGTTGCGAGCTGAGGTGGATCGATCCCATCGACGAGCGGTCCTTGATTTCTACGCGGTGATCATCCAGAAACTCGCCCGTGGAGTGCATAGTCGCACCAATCGCTTGGATTTCCGAAAGCGCAAGGCTTACATTTGTGAGCTTGCAGCCAAGGGCGACTGCATGCGTCGCATGCTCGAAGAAAACCTACGCGAACAGAAAATACAGGAGCAGTTAGAAAGTGAAAAAGCAGCCCGAGAAGAACTCGTCAAGATCACACAGGATCTCCATCATCTGGTGAGCACTCGCGCTGTTGCTGGAATCTACAACTCACCGATGCAGCCTGCTAGCACCACGAGTTTCGGCGTACCCGTCGAGACCCACATCCGGGAAAATGCCCGACGCATCGTGACTTCACGACTTGCTGCGACGATACAACCTTCAAGGCTAACACCGTACCCGCCTTCGAACAAAGCCACACTCCAAGCCACAGCTCCCTACGACGCTGTACAGCGAGAGACACGCAAGCAAACAAAGTACCACAAACTCAGGCGCATGGGAACCACCGACTTCGCCGCAGTTTACAATCCAGAGCAGGACGTTGCCCGGAAGCGAAATGCCCCAGGCATCAACGCCGGCATCGAATATCTGGAGGACTGCCGAAATCCGTACAAGAAGCGCGGCGTGCCCCGCAACAAACGCGATCTGCTGCCGCAGCTGACAACATTAGGCCATGCGCCCGAGACACCGTTCTACTTGACCAGCGGCGGCAACAAGAGCAAAGTGCTAGCCAACGACCGCTTCGACGTGTAAAGCAACTGGGCAATAAACAGCCATATCTCGTAAAAAAAAGCAGCTCACATCTTGTACTATAGTGCTGCAACAGCTTCAAGCGTGGATTTCTTATTCGTCGCTGACCTTCTTGAGCTCGTTCATGTTGGTCCCCGCCAGAGGTTCACCTAATCAAAACAAGAAAATCAAGACAGCCAAAACTCAGCATAATATCTCCAAAACAAATTTGCAGTTCACGGATCAACGCACCAAAGAATTTGAGGCTGGAGATGACAGTCTCCTCGGCACCGTTGTTCTCCTCCACGAACACGGTGATATTCTTGACACGCTGGAACTTGACGAAGCGTAGTTCCACGTCGTTCTCGAGCTGCAGGTCCTCATCCTTGAGCTCGATGGTCTGTGTGGGCTCCACGTCTGTGGCGTCCGAGAAGCCGAGGTTGGGGCGGTTCACGTAGAGCTTGATGATGCGGGGTGCCTCTTCTCCTGAGGGCGCCACGATGTTGAGCGAGAAGACCTTGACGGCATCCTGGAACTCGATGTACAGCATGAGTTGCTCTGATTCACACAGGATTACGAGAGCATTTAATGTTAATCTTAAGAAGAAGATAGAGAAGAAGATCATCTTTTCTTGTCCACTACCATCGGCGTCCGACTTGAGCTGTAGCGTCTCGTCGCCCATGAAAAGGTTGCGGAAGGGCTTGTTCGGGTCCTCGTTCAGGCAGTAGCAGTCCTTGACGCTGATGGCCTCCTTTAGGTCCCCGTAGGCCCGGGTCTTGGCAGCGGCGGCGGTCGAGCTCATGATCGTGGAGCTAGAAAAATGGGGAGGATCTGATCAGATTCTAGAGGGTGATAACTGGCTACATCTCCTTTGATTGGCTATAATAGTCTTGATCACATTTTATTTAGTCATATGATTATTTCCTCAATGAGGAATCCTCA
This sequence comes from Phytophthora lateralis, assembly GCA_000500205.2. Lineage (NCBI taxonomy): Eukaryota > Oomycota > Peronosporomycetes > Peronosporales > Peronosporaceae > Phytophthora > Phytophthora lateralis. The sequence goes on from KV725008.1 coordinate 63,389, forward strand.
TCGTCTCCAACTTACTTAAGTTTTAAGTATGTAACTGAACAGCTGTATAATAGTACTTATGTGTACTGTACGACTCCTACGTACTATGTACGAGGTACGGAAAATCATGGCGTCAATGACTGTACAAACGAAACTCAGCTCATTATGATGGGATTCGCTTTATTTCTGACCCGATCAATCGTTATGCAAGACATGTGTCCACCGTCATTGCTTTCAGCAGCATTGTCACAAGTTGGGTGTCTTACAGTACCGGCACCGTAGATTATGGGGCTGAGTAAGCTCCATAATCTCAGCCGCTGAGATTATGGCCAAATTCAGGGCAATGAACAGATTCCCGAGCAAGGATATAGATGCATTGAGCTTCGGCAGGATTGAACCCCAGCGCCCTAGATAACAACCCGAACAAGATCACTTACTTTAATCATTCACTATACATTAAAATGTTTGTTTGCAGCAGTGTAAGGTGCGCTTCTCGGGAGTCGTTTGACACTTTCTGTGGCGGAAAGAGTTCCGATCATACAGTGCGTGGTTTCACTATCGTATCCACTTATCCTAACCAAATAATAGCGTAACGCTATTAGCGTTCGGTAAACATGTATTACACGTATATGTAAGTGAACAATTAATTATCTTCGGTTCGGCATGCCGATGAAGCGTAAACTTACGGGCAGCACTTTATTGAATGTAGCTCTCTCACTCTGCAATTCTCTCAGAACTGCCCACAACGCCAGGACCAAGGAGGTCAGCCAGAGGCAAGTATGCGCGTGCCCTACGTCGTGTTGATGATCATCGTTATTCTCATTGCAAATGCCGAGACAGTAGCAGCGTTCACGCGCTCAAAGCAAACCACGATCTCGGAGACGACCCCCAGTCTGCCGAGCTCACCCCGTTTACTTGCCGGTTTACCAACCGAGAAAAGGCTCCTGAGGACAACAGACGTGGATGAAGATGATAAAGCTGATATCGAAGAGAGGGTTGGTAAACCAGCATTGGAGAGGATTGCAGAGTTGGCATCAAACATGATCCCAGCCGCCTCCTTGAAGCTGTGGCTGGCGGCCGGAACAAACCCGAAGGATGTTTTCAGGTTGCTGCGCATTAAACACCTTCGAGATGAAGCGACGAAACTCGAAGACAACGCGGCGTTGAAGGAGTCGATGATACAGTGGCTCAGATACACGATGTCGTTCAGAGCCCAGGAGGGACAACACGCGTTTTTTAGCAGTGAAACGTACTTGATATTGACCAAAGCGGCGCCGGAATCAGAGCTGGCAACATTTTTCCTGACACTTAAAAACATTCCAGAGCTGAAATCACTCGGCGAGAGCTTGCAAAAGGCACAATACAATATTTGGATTCGGCTACAGGCGACGCCTGACGACATCGCCACTATGATGGGGGTCACCAGTCACACGAAAATTATGGACCCGAACTACACCGTTTATCTGGGCTACACCCAGCAGTGGCTTAACAGTCGAGGAGTGAAACCAATATTTTAAGAAGTGCCATCGGTGCATTCGACGGAAAATATATAAGCGCTCCTTTTTCCAGTATGGTCACTACAAACAGAAGTAGGGAGCTTTGATAAGTTCTAAGTCGTGTGCACGTTGCTTTCAAATGTCGATCCTGATAAATTACCCTGGTCACCTCCACTGACGTATATTTGAGTGGGGCTGTTCGACGCGCGCTTCTTCTTGACCGTCACCTTCGGTCACTCGGGAGACGCTTCAGATACAGCACCAGGTTTTGGCACCTCTCACCAAGCTCACCGACGAACACGGGCTCATTATCCACGCTTCAGCAACATCACATGATCAAACAGGGAGAAGACGGCTAGTGGATCGTGCAGACAATGGTTCGTCCGCTGGCTGCTACGTTGCACACACCGTCCATGAATCACCTTTGCCGAGTGCGCGTCCAGACTACTCGTCGGTTCATCCCGGAACCGAAGAATCGGGTGCGCAATCAGCTCCACTCCGATCGCCAGACGCTTCACCTACTCCTGCGAACTGCCGCGAACGATTTGACCCTCCGCGATATCGTTGGCATTCCTCCACAGTGTCGTAGTTTGTGCTGAGCGGGACGCTACTGCCCTGGCGCAGGAACGTACTAAATGTCACGCTTCGTGGACACTTCCGAGTGGATATCGATTGGGTCGAAATAGCCCGTTGCACGCCGAATGATCAGGCCGTCTTGCCCTGGATTTCTGACCCTCCGTCTTACGGCCAGCAATCACATCCATTAGTGCTGTCTTGCATCTTGCTTGCATCAACGCCGTCGATGTAATGGTTCCCGCCACGTTCGCTCATACCGAAGTACTTATTAATAGTTGGCAAGTTTCCGACCGCTCGGCGCAGTCAGTGTTACGGCTGCCGACTGTGCTTTGGCTGAAGTTATTCAGGATGCGCCGATCCTACCTCCCCAATCGACAGAAAATCGCCAGTTGCCAAACCAAGATGGACGCGCAGATTATCGAGCAACCGGAGAGCTACGCGGTGGACAATGAATGGCCATCGCCCACGTGTCTGCCCAAGCGAGGCGACTGGCGGAAGGATTAACGGATCGTCAGGCGGAGCAAGAGCAGCGACAGAAGCAATACGTTGAGGAGCGCGTGGCGCAGGCGCGAATGGAGTCTGAGGCGAGGACGCAGGCCCTGATTTGTGCCATTAACGAGGCTTACGGGGACCCTACGGCGCTCGAACGCCGCGTTGATGATCGGATCCAACGCGTGCTGACAGTTCTGCAATAGTCCAGTCTCCGTCAGGCTCGAGAGATAGCAGAAGCTCAATTAGCAGAGCAAGAAATTGCCCACAGAGCGATGGAGGAGAAGATCAACGAGGCTCTCGTTGACGTGCAAGAGAAAGCGGCACTTCGAGCGGAACAGTCTGTCCAAGCTCTACTTGCAAGTCTAAACAGTGAGCACCAGCAATTGCAACAGTCAGCAGCATCGGATCGTCACCAGTTGGAAACGAATCTTCGCTTGGTCGAGCAACGCACTGCTCAAGCAGTTGAATTTGCTGGAGAGAAAGCGCGAGTTGCTGCGGTGGCGGAGCTGGACGCTCGTCTGGAGCACGTTTTAATGCACTTGGTGGATCTTGTTGGAGGAAAACCGCAGACAATGGCAGCGACAACAACTTGAGCAGCAGTCGCTGATTGAGGAGCGACTGGAGCAACGGCTACGAGAGGCCATTGTTGTGGCGAAAAAGTCTGCCGAAATTCAAGCGCGTGAGATCGTGGCCACCCACGCGGCGGCCCAGGGTTCATACAGAATGGGGGCACACACTGAAGCCACCATGACTTCGATCGTGGATGAATCGGTTCGTGGGTCGATAATACTGAGAGCTGCCCGCCTCGAAGCGCAGCATGGTGTTGTTGAACGTGCATTTCGCCGTGCCAAGGAGCTCATGGCAAGTGCAGCTCACACCAAGAGTCCTCGAGAGCGCAGTAAGCGATCCTCGAAAGCAAACTCACCTGCGACAAAGCGTACCAAAGCTCCTGCAGTTGCGGAAGCAGCACGATACGCTTAGTGAGCGCGAATTGAGGAGGTTTCTCCTGAGGTACGCTCAATGCCTCCATCTCCAAGAGTTTCATGTCACTAGCCTCACAACATTTCGTGTATTGAGTCTGTGTTCATGCTGTGCGCATGCAACCAAAGTCGAATGGCTTTTAAAATTATTGGTGACATGTTTCAAGATGTAGTACGACTCGTACGTGCACAAGGTGACATCAAAAGCTTCTCCTTCTCCAAACTGAAGAACATAAAATCTGTCATTGCGCGATGTAGACAACCCCCACTAATGCTTTGGTCAACCTTTCTACTAAACGATAACCGAATGGACCGCGCAAACTCGATCCGGTCGTGTGGACATTTCATGGTAAGCTTATATGTACTGATACGAATATTCATTCAGTTCTGCCACGTATGACAGTGTCAGTGAAGTTAATTCCTGATATTAATATTCATTTCATTATTGTATCCGTCACTTATCGTCCTGGGAAATGCATAGTACACTGTAGTAGAGGAGGATGTGATTTTCTGCCTTCATAGGATTGTATCGATCATCGAGCTCCGTATGAACCGGCAAGATGTGGTATGGATCAACATTGACCAATACTAACTTTGCAAAGGGGAAATTCAACAGGGGACAATGCTACTATCAGTTGGGTGCTCTATAGTGATGACCTGTATTTCTTGCATCGTCACACATCTAAAGTCCTTATGTTGAGGATATTCCTGCCGCAGCATCCAATGGGGCGCTGCGAAGCTTAGCCCGTCTTTTGTTTCTTCGACACCTGCTCCTCTTGTTCGTTAGGAGCGCGACCGAATACTTCGTTGAGCTGCTGTGAGACTCGAATGAATGTCGTACGCTGCATGACAAAATTTCAACATTGACGACACCACGCGTTAGTCTTGTTGTATGCGACAAAGTTCAATGGGTAAGCTCGTACCTTGCTTATCTCCTTCAGCTTGCTGGCGCCCACGTAAGTGCATGTGGAGCGCACACCGCCCAGAATCTCCTTGCACGTGGCAGCTACAGCGCCACGATACGGAACAGTGACGCTCTTGCCTTCAGACGCACGGTACTCGGCCACACCGCCATTGTGTTTCTTCATGGCCTCCGACGAGCTCATGCCATAGAACCTTTTGAACCACTTACCGTTCATCTCGATCTTGTCACCGCCGCTCTCGTCGTGACCCGCAAGCATTCCCCCGAGCATGACAAAGTCCGCCCCAGCACCGAAGGCCTTGGCCACGTCACCCGGACACGTGCAGCCTCCATCGGAGATAACGTGGCCGTTTAGACCATGAGCAGCGTCAGCGCACTCGAGCACCGCAGACAGCTGCGGGTAGCCCACGCCCGTCTGCTTGCGGGTGGTGCACACCGAGCCTGGACCGATGCCGACCTTGATAATGTCAGCCCCCGACAGCAGCAGCTCCTCCACCATTTCGCCCGTCACGACATTGCCGGCAATGATCGTGTGCTCGGGGAAGGACGAGCGCACGCTGCGCACAGCCTGCACAAAGTGCTCCGAGTAGCCGTTGGCCACGTCCAGACAAATAAAGCGGATGTCCGCGTGGCTCTTGAGGATGGCCGTGATCTTCTCCAGGTCGGCGGCACTGGAGCCAGCGCTCACGGCCACCGTGGGCAGCACGTCCGGGTGCTTGTTGGCAAAGGCGGCCCACTCAGACGGCGTGTAGTGCTTGTGCACGCACGTGATGAACTGGAACTGGGCCAGCTCCACGGCCATCTCGAACGTGCCGACCGTATCCATGTTGGCGGCGATCACGGGCTGCAGACATCAAGTTAGCGACGGAGAAGAGGATAAATGTTGCAGGTGGGCATCACGCACCACGCCGGACCACGTGCGCTTCGAGTTGAGGAAGCGGAGCTCGCGCTGCACGTCAACCTGAGAGCGGCTCTTGAGCGTGCTGCGCTTGGGGCGGATGAGCACGTCCTTGAAGTCCAGACGGACCTCAGTCTCGATGCGCGGCATCTCCGAAGTTCTACTTCTCTTCTTGGTCCGGCGGCGACTCGCGTCCAAGGCAGCAAAACGGGGAATGAGATCTCGTTTTCAGACTGACGTGGCTGCAACTTCGCATCGTCCATGTAACGTTCACATTCAGTAGTGAAACCTGTACAGTTGTACCCCTCCATATTCGTCATGATGGAACTTATCAATACCTGAGATTAATCTATTTTACACATACCCAACAGACGTAATACATAGTGTCGAACTGATATAGTTTTACATTTTATGAGATGTAAGCAGTGAAGAATACCGGTAGCTGTATGAACCAGTACGCTGGCGCAGCTGTGGCCCGTACAGCACACCAGTACCAAGTTGGTACTGGTGTGCTGGTACTACCAAGACTTTGTCACTGTACGCGATTTCACTGTACGATCGATGCGGCCACGGGTTCTGACACCAAGCAAACTGAAAGAGCGCTTGCCATACTTTACAAATCGGCAAGCCAGGATCGTTTGTGAGGATTCAGTTGTTGACTTTATGAACATCTTTACAGTGCTGACTCCTGAGCTCTCAAAACCTTGGACACCAGCACACGTTCCTTGCCACTGCCGCCTCTCAAAGTGAAAAGCAACCTCCCCAAGTCGCATATAGTTTTTTTTTTAGGGGGGGGGGGTATTTAGTGAACGAGCATGATGCGGTGGATATGTACTGATTTCACCGACGATCGTATCGATTGATTGTAGTCGTATTTTGGCTACCCAACAGAAATTCGCTTGTCTGGAGTATGCGGCAGATTGATACTTGCCTGGGCACCCGGGAGGTTGTACTCCTCCACAGCCCAGCGCGCAATGTCCGTGTAGGATATGCTGCGACGTGAGGTCTTGTTATCCCCCGTTATTACCGTAGTTGCGCTTACTGCATACGACTACTTGCTAAACAATATTTGGATCTCCTCATTCTTCGATATGGCGGAGTGGAAGTTCCTCAAGCCGTGGGGCCTTGTGCTCCGAGAGTGCATTGATCTCCACTACTATCCACGCATACGTCCATTCCAGCTTGACGTCTTCGTCAAAACAGTCTTCAGGTGCTCGTTCTTCCCCGACAGTCGGCCTAAATCTGAATGACCACCAACTGATCGAAGTGGAAGTCCCGGCCAATCCAAGAGAGCAACAGAAACTCTGAGAGACCATGGAACTCTTGACCATGTTAGCAGCCGTAAACAATAAAGTGTTCAAGGAATTGACAGCCAAGTACATGAAGGTGCCTGCCTTCCCAGTAGACCCAAAAATGCCTTTCCCCACTTGGTGCTCAAGTTGAAAGGCAAACTGCCTTCGGGAGATCGCGTGATGACCATGGACTAAGCTGGAGAACATGTCGAGGGGATGCCGATGGTGAATGTTGGATTCCTGGTATCTGGACGTGTCTGCGGTCGGTCACTGTGCGCACCAACGGGTGAAAGTCCTGGATTGACAGTTGAAGGGAAAGAGCTGGAGTTACTATTTCAATGTGATCCCGATGCAAGACATATTGGAATGTGGTGTTCGATCGTTGAAGCTGGTTTTCTCGGATTCTGAGAGTGGGCCTAGGATGATGAACCTGTTGCCCTTAATAGGAGAGAGGCTCATTTTCTAAACATTGGTGTGATACAAGTACCTCCTACTGAGGTGGATCTAAGAGTTTTGGCAGCTTCTTGTCCTCAATTGACGTCTTTGCTCCTTGAACAAGTCAACCTGTTTGTGTCGGAGCATAACAAGCGCTGAGCGGGGTCACTGTTGAAACCTGTTTGAGCTGCTTGGATGACAGCACACTGCGAATGTCGCGACAACTATTATAGTCGAGTTGATTATTCGGCTGACCGTAGCGCAAGTGACAGCGTTTCAAGTTGGTGTGGAAGAGCTGAAGGAACACAACGGCATGTTTCTGCCTCTTGCGAAAGAGAAGTTTCCTCTCCCGTCAAAGGCTGCAATGATCAGAGGAAGCGTGCTGTGGGTTACTCGAAGGCGATCCATCTTTTGGACGAAAACGTGATGATGTTGATTTTTGGGTACGCGGCGACACGTGAGCAACGCTCCGTTCGTGTAGTCCAGGATATGTGAGAGAGGAAAATAACCAACGTTGAAACAGTGAATTTCAGTTTGCTTTGAAGAATGAGCATGATTCTGGATCACCCGTCTGTGGATAGGTGGTACATGTAAGTGGTCACCGTCTGGGGAACCTCTACTGTACATGCTAAAACAATAACTTTGATAATTGACGGGGATCATTTTTATTAATGATCCCCGTCTATTATCAATTCAAAATTCAAAATAAATGTAGTTAACCAACTCGCACCGCTTCACCGATACTTCCTCGAGCATTAAGGACTCTAGTTACAGGTTCTACTCCAAAACTTCGTACATACTCTCCACTCTTCAAAATCGTCAAAGGATACCCCACTTTACGACATGAGCTGCAAGGTCTTCTCGTACACAAGAAACGTCACCGCACTGACAGGGAACGCTCTAACCATGGTCGCCCCGAATCCCTTGAAGAAGAAGCCCGGTCCCTCCTGGGTCATCCCAGTCCTCGCAATCTCCGTCATCGACATTTGCGTACCCGCTAGCCTCTGACCCTGAACCCGACTCTTGACCACATCCAGAGGCAAACACATCGCCCACGACAACATTCCTGCAAGCCCCCCCGCCGTCATGAGTTTCCAGTCCGTCTCGTTTTCCCTCTTCCCCTGTGTCAACGCTCTCTTGGTCGCTTCATAACACCAGAAGTAGACGCCAAAAGATGGCACGTCTCTCAATAGACAGATTTCCCACCCTCGGAATAATGTAGCCATCCCATATTTCCTTAAGATTGTCCTGCCTGCAGCTAGCGACCGATGTTCATTGCCCATTGCCCCCGTTTGTAACTGGATCTTGACGTGCTCGGAGGGTGCTGCAAAAACCACTTGGACCAATCCAGCACTGGATCCTGCAAAAAAATGCCGAGTGTTGGTCAGCGCCTTATCGTCCTGCTGCAGGACGCGCACCATTTGCCCCTGAACACCGAAGATCACGGCGTTGATTGGCGCGTTACTCAGGACGGGGGACAGCACTCCTCGGAACAGTCCAGCAGCCCCTTCCGAGCTTAGGACGCGTCGTAAAGTGCACAGGACGCCCGTTCTAGTCGTGCGGCTGGTCTGTAGCTGCACCTTGATGGTGTCCAGAGGGTGCCCTGCTACAACGCCCGCCACGCCCCCGATAGTGCCGGCGTTCAGGTCCTTGGCGATGTCCACCCACTCCATCGTGGTGGCGGTTTTGAAAGTATGATTTTTTCATGAATTTGGGTTGCGGGTATCAGGTTTTATGATACTTTCTCCGAAATTCTTCAGAAAAACCCATCAAATCAAATTTTGGAATATACTCCAGTTCAAATCATTCCAATGGCTCGCTTACTCCATCGCGGTGGTAGATCACGTGCTCCGGTTTGCGCTTGGTGTTGTCGTAATAAGCCAGGAACAGTTCGCGAAGCATACGTGGGAGCTGTTGAATATCGCTGGAGGCCTTCTGCGCTGTCACGCGCGCGGCATATTTGTTAAGAGGCTGTGTGATTGGCCAAATATATAACCAATGGAAAAGCACAAGACATCTCACTTTATAAGGGTACTTACTAAGTAAGCCAAAAAACCTGCCGAGGGATGTTAGTGGAGAGGAGGACGCGTGGTAAAGTGCCCGCCTTGAATGTCCTCCTCACTTCCGATCTGACGGCTTAAAGCTAAAAGCTTAACAATATTGCGCCGAATAGCGGTCCATGGAGGCCACAACGGCAGCGATGGACGGGCGCCCACCCATACCCGAGCGCGGGTGCTCCACATCAGCTCCGATAATATTCGTCCGAGATGATGTCGCTGTTGCCGTGGCTCGAGGCTCTGTGCAGCAGTCTCTGCTTCCACGAGCTGCCGTACCCTTGTTTGCACATAGACATCAAGTGTTGCCCCTGGAAATGGGACACGGACTTTGACAAGAGCGAGGAGCCGGTGGCCAACGCGTCCATTTACCTGATTTTCTTCGCGCAAGGCGCAAGCCATCAGAACAAACCGAGACTGCAAAAAGTCCGCGAGGCCATGGAGCTACTAAACGTGCTGGCGGTATTAATAATGGATAATCCCACTTTTGTGGAAATTTGGTCTCGATTCATGACATTTGACGACCAGGATGACGTTGAGACCGCTCGCTCTTTGTGCCCCACGTGGAGATGTCGAATGATCTGGAAACTGTCGACGGAAGACGCGCTCGGGACGCAAAATTCGATCTCGTGGCTGGAATTAGTTGGATTTCCAGATGATCTGTTACGGGGTTACATGAAGAGTGCCCGTCACTCTTCAGAGTTGGGTACATGGTGTGCCAACACCACTACCATGTCACATGTGGTGTGTGGTACACCACTGACACGTGGTTGATGGCTCACAGCCATCCATGAATAAAATATATAGGTTATACTATAGGTGACTTAGGAAGGCCAATTTAAGGTTCACCTATAAATATATTCAGTCTTAAATCAACGTTGCTCAAGTCAACCGTTCCCCCCCAGACCGGGAACTAGTGAATTGCCGTTTACTTGGAGTCTGTATACTCGTAGCACTTCCTCAGCGCAAGATGCTGTGTGACTCCCGTCACACTTGGTAGCACTTGTAGTCAATCCGCGCCTACGCGGGTAGGATTGGACTACCTGAATCCTCTGTGGACTCAAGCGTTGAGCCACCATGGATCGAAGTGAGTTTCCTCACTTGAACGACTTGCAGTTCGAGTCCGTTCGGAAGATGGGGGCATCTTCGGGATGGATGCCCTCCAGAGCTTGGCGGCAGCAACGCCTGCCGAGCAGCTCGAGCGCGTAATCGCTTTCGACACGTACGAGCAAGGGCTAATTGCCCATGTACGTGGGAGCCTACAGGCCCCTGTGAATCGAAACCGGTTCCCCCAAGCCTTTGAGGCTGAAGGTTAACCCCAACGAAGGGAAGGAAGGGAAAACCTTCACTTCTGGGTCTGAGAGGTAGAGCTCGCTATGGACTCGGCTCTCGTCTCGGACGAGCGGCTTCGCGTCGCCTTCGCTTTCTCCAACCTTAGCGGTCGAGCTAAGAGCTGGGCGTACACGCGCGAAGCGACATCGCCGGGATGCTTTGCATCCTGGGCCCAGCTGTGCAAAACAGCTTCTAGCCGCCTTCTTCCCAGCGAACTACGAGTACCGCCAGTGCTCACGCTTCCTTGCCTGCAAACAAGGGAGGCGCGAGCTGCATGAGTACGTCCAAGAGATGCGGCAGCTTACCGCATCCCTGGTGGGAAACCCCCTCCATGAACACATCAAGGTGACGGTGTTCATGGATGGCCTACGAGTAGACCCAGCGCTCACGCAGCTGTTTCGGGTGCAGGCTAGCACCCTGAAAGAGGCGATCCAAATTGCTCTTCAGGAGGAGTACAGCCATCGACAGGCTCGCACTCCTGCCACTGCGTGGCTTGGGGCCTCCGCCCAGGGCGGTCCCCAAAGTAGGGGCCCCTCCACTGGCCCTGTGCCGATGGATCTGAGCCTTGCCGAACAGCACGACATCCGCTGCATCGGATGTGGCAAGCAAGTGGAACGGGCAAGTCCTCGTCAGACTGGCTGATGGGACTGTAGTGGAGGTGCCCAAGGTCTTTATAGACCTGTCCGTCAAGTTT